>JAKELP010000003.1:0-262838 GCA_029929735.1 Mimosa pudica
TTTTTGTTTTAGTGTCAAGAATCTCAAGAAAGTGGTACTTTTGGTCAAAAAAGACCAAAAGTTGTCGAATATTTCACCATAACTCTTTTTCAGCCAATGTGAGCGTTTTAGGGTTAAAACAACACAAGTATTTTTTGTAATGGATTTTAATCTCATTTTTTTGTTTTAGTGTCAAGAATCTCAAGAAAATGGTACTTTTGGTCAAAAAAGACCAAAGGTTTGTCGATTATTTCACCATAACTCTTTTTCTGCCCATTTGCGCGTTTCAGGGTTAAAAACAACACAAGTATTTTTTTTTAAACAAAATTTAATCTCGTTTTTGTGTTTTAGTGTCAAGAATCTCAAGAAAGTGGTACTTTTGGTCAAAAAAGACCAAAAGTTTGTCGAATATTTCACCATAACTCGTTTTCAGCACATTTGAGCGTTTTAGGGTTAAAAACAACACAAGTATTTTATGAAAAAAATTTTAATCTCGTTTTTGTGTTTTAGTGTCAAGAATATCAAAAAAGTGGTACTTTTGGTCAAAAAAGACCAAAGGTTTGTCGATTTTTTCACCATAACTCGTTTTCAGACAATATGCGCGTTTTAGGGTTAAAAACAGCACAAGTATTTTTTTAATAAATTTTAATCTCGTTTTTGTGTTTTAGTGTCAAGAATCTCAAGGAAGTGGTACTTTTGGTCAAAAAAGACCAAAAGTTGTCGAATATTTCACCATAACTCGTTTTCAGCACATTTGCACGTTTTAGGGTTAAAAACAACACAAATATTTTTTTTAATGAATTTTAATCTCGTTTTTGTGTTTTAGTGTCGAGAATCTCAAGAAAGTGGTACTTTTGGTCAAAAAAGACCAGAAGTTTGTCGAATATTTCACCATAACTCGTTTTCAGCACATTTGCGCGTTTTAGGGTTAAAAACAACACAAGTATTTTTTTAAAATAATTTAATCTCGTTTGTGTGTTTTAGTGTCAAGAATCTCAAGAAAGTGGTACTTTTGATCAAAAAAGACCAAAAGTTTGTCGAATATTTCACCATAACTCGTTTTCAGCACATTTGCGCGTTTTAGGGTTAAAAACAACACAAGTATTTTATAAAAAAAATTTTAATCTCGTTTTTGTGTTTTAGTGTCAAGAATATCAAGAAAGTGGTACTTTTGGTCAAAAAAGACCAACGGTTTGTCAATTTTTTCACCTTAACTCGTTTTCAGACAATTTACGCGTTTTAGGGTTAAAAACAACACAAGTATTTTTTTAATAAATTTTAATCTCGTTTTTGTGTTTTAGTGTCAAGAATCTCAAGAAAGTGGTACTTTTGGTCAAAAAAGACCAAAAGTTGTCGAATATTTCACCATAACTCTTTTTCAGCCCATGTGAGCGTTTTAGGGTTAAAAACAACACAAGTATTTTTTGTAATGGATTTTAATCTCATTTTTTTGTTTTAGTGTCAAGAATCTCAAGAAAGTGGTACTTTTGGTCAAAAAAGACCAAAAGTTGTCGAATATTTCACCATAACTCTTTTTCAGCCAATGTGAGCGTTTTAGGGTTAAAACAACACAAGTATTTTTTGTAATGGATTTTAATCTCATTTTTTTGTTTTAGTGTCAAGAATCTCAAGAAAATGGTACTTTTGGTCAAAAAAGACCAAAGGTTTGTCGATTATTTCACCATAACTCTTTTTCTGCCCATTTGCGCGTTTCAGGGTTAAAAACAACACAAGTATTTTTTTTAAACAAAATTTAATCTCGTTTTTGTGTTTTAGTGTCAAGAATCTCAAGAAAGTGGTACTTTTGGTCAAAAAAGACCAAAAGTTTGTCGAATATTTCACCATAACTCGTTTTCAGCACATTTAAGCGTTTTAGGGTTAAAAACAACACAAGTATTTTTATGAAAAAATTTTAATCTCGTTTTTGTGTTTTAGTGTCAAGAATATCAAGAAAGTGGTACTTTTGGTCAAAAAAGACCAAAGGTTTGTCGATTTTTTCACCATAACTCGTTTTCAGACAATATGCGCGTTTTAGGGTTAAAAACAGCACAAGTATTTTTTTAATAAATTTTAATCTCGTTTTTGTGTTTTAGTGTCAAGAATCTCAAGAAGTGGTACTTTTGGTCAAAAAAGACCAAAAGTTTGTCGAATATTTCACCATAACTCGTTTTCAGCCCATGTGCGCGTTTTAGGGTTAAAAACAACACAAGTATTTTTTTTAAACAAAATTTAATCTCGTTTTTTTGTTTTAGTGTCAAGAATCTCAACAAAGTGGTACTTTTGGTCAAAAAAGACCAAAAGTTTGTCGAATATTTCACCATAACTCGTTTTCAGCACATTTGCGCGTTTTAGGGTTAAAAACAACACAAATATTTTTTTAATGAATTTTAATCTCGTTTTTGTGTTTTAGTGTCAAGAATCTCAAGAAAGTGGTACTTTTGGTCAAAAAAGACCAGAAGTTTGTCGAATATTTCACCATAACTCGTTTTCAGCACATTTGCGCGTTTTAGGGTTAAAAACAACACAAGTATTTTTTTAAAAAAATTTTAATCTCGTTTTTGTGTTTTAGTTTCAAGAATATCAAGAAAGTGGTACTTTTGGTCAAAAAAGACCAAAGGTTAGTCGATTATTTCACCATAACTCGTTTTCAGACCATTTGCGCGTTTTAGGGTTAAAAACAACACAAGTATTTTTTTAAAATAATTTAATCTCGTTTGTGTGTTTTAGTGTTAAGAATCTCAAGAAAGTGGTACTTTTGGTCAAAAAAGACCAAAAGTTTGTCGAATATTTCACCATAACTCGTTTTCAGCACATTTGCGCGTTTTAGGGTTAAAAACAACACAAGTATTTTATAAAAAAATTTTAATCTCGTTTTTGTGTTTTAGTGTCAAGAATATCAAGAAAGTGGTACTTTTGGTCAAAAAAGACCAACGGTTTGTCGATTTTTTCACCTTAACTCGTTTTCAGACAATTTACGCGTTTTAGGGTTAAAAACAACACAAGTATTTTTTTAATAAATTTTAATCTCGTTTTTGTGTTTTAGTGTCAAGAATCTCAAGAAAGTGGTACTTTTGGTCAAAAAAGACCAAAAGTTGTCGAATATTTCACCATAACTCTTTTTCAGCCCATGTGAGCGTTTTAGGGTTAAAAACAACACAAGTATTTTTTGTAATGGATTTTAATCTCATTTTTTTGTTTTAGTGTCAAGAATCTCAAGAAAGTGGTACTTTTGGTCAAAAAAGACCAAAAGTTGTCGAATATTTCACCATAACTCTTTTTCAGCCCATGTGAGCGTTTTAGGGTTAAAACAACACAAGTATTTTTTGTAATGGATTTTAATCTCATTTTTTTGTTTTAGTGTCAAGAATCTCAAGAAAATGGTACTTTTGGTCAAAAAAGACCAAAGGTTTGTCGATTATTTCACCATAACTCTTTTTCTGCCCATTTGCGCGTTTCAGGGTTAAAAACAACACAAGTATTTTTTTTAAACAAAATTTAATCTCGTTTTTGTGTTTTAGTGTCAAGAATCTCAAGAAAGTGGTACTTTTGGTCAAAAAAGACCAAAAGTTTGTCGAATATTTCACCATAACTCGTTTTCAGCACATTTGAGCGTTTTAGGGTTAAAAACAACACAAGTATTTTATGAAAAAAATTTTAATCTCGTTTTTGTGTTTTAGTGTCAAGAATATCAAGAAAGTGGTACTTTTGGTCAAAAAAGACCAAAGGTTTGTCGATTTTTTCACCATAACTCGTTTTCAGACAATATACGCGTTTTAGGGTTAAAAACAGCACAAGTATTTTTTTAATAAATTTTAATCTCGTTTTTGTGTTTTAGTGTCAAGAATCTCAAGGAAGTGGTACTTTTGGTCAAAAAAGACCAAAAGTTGTCGAATATTTCACCATAACTCGTTTTCAGCCCATGTGCGCGTTTTAGGGTTAAAAACAACACAAGTATTTTTTTTAAACAAAATTTAATCTCGTTTTTTTGTTTTAGTGTCAAGAATCTCAAGGAAGTGGTACTTTTGGTCAAAAAAGACCAAAAGTTGTCGAATATTTCACCATAACTCGTTTTCAGCACATTTGCACGTTTTAGGGTTAAAAACAACACAAATATTTTTTTTAATGAATTTTAATCTCGTTTTTGTGTTTTAGTGTCGAGAATCTCAAGAAAGTGGTACTTTTGGTCAAAAAAGACCAGAAGTTTGTCGAATATTTCACCATAACTCGTTTTCAGCACATTTGCGCGTTTTAGGGTTAAAAACAACACAAGTATTTTTTAAAAAAATTTTAATCTCGTATTTGTGTTTTAGTTTCAAGAATATCAAGAAAGTGGTACTTTTGGTCAAAAAGACCAAAGGTTAGTCGATTATTTCACCATAACTCGTTTTCAGACCATTTGCGCGTTTTAGGGTTAAAAACAACACAAGTATTTTTTTAAAATAATTTAATCTCGTTTGTGTGTTTTAGTGTCAAGAATCTCAAGAAAGTGGTACTTTTGGTCAAAAAAGACCAAAAGTTTGTCGAATATTTCACCATAACTCGTTTTCAGCACATTTGCGCGTTTTAGGGTTAAAAACAACACAAGTATTTTATAAAAAAATTTTAATCTCGTTTTTGTGTTTTAGTGTCAAGAATATCAAGAAAGTGGTACTTTTGGTCAAAAAAGACCAAAGGTTTGTCGATTTTTTCACCATAACTCGTTTTCAGACAATTTGCGCGTTTTAGGGTTAAAAACAACACAAGTATTTTTTTAATAAATTTTAATCTCATTTTTGTGTTTTAGTGTCAAGAATCTCAAGAAAGTGGTACTTTTGGTCATAAAAGACCAAAAGTTTGTCGAATATTTCACCATAACTCGTTTTCAGCCCATGTGCGCGTTTTAGGGTTAAAAACAACACAAGTATTTTTTTTAAAACAAAATTTAATCTCGTTTTTTTGTTTTAGTGTCAAGAATCTCAACAAAGTGGTACTTTTGGTCAAAAAAGACCAAAAGTTTGTCGAATATTTCACCATAACTCATTTTCAGCACATTTGCGCGTTTTAGGGTTAAAAACAACACAAATATTTCTTTAATGAATTTTAATCTCGTTTTTGTGTTTTAGTGTCAAGAATCTCAAGAAAGTGGTACTTTTGGTCAAAAAAGACCAGAAGTTTGTCGAATATTTCACCATAAGTCGTTTTCAGCACATTTGCGCGTTTTAGGGTTAAAAACAACACAAGTATTTTTTTTAAAAAATTTTAATCTCGTTTTTGTGTTTTAGTTTCAAGAATATCAAGAAAGTGGTACTTTTGGTCAAAAAAGACCAAAGGTTAGTCGATTATTTCACCATAACTCGTTTTCAGACCATTTGCGCGTTTTAGGGTTAAAAACAACACAAGTATTTTTTTAAAATAATTTAATCTCGTTTGTGTGTTTTAGTGTTAAGAATCTCAAGAAAGTGGTACTTTTGGTCAAAAAAGACCAAAAGTTTGTCGAATATTTCACCATAACTCGTTTTCAGCACATTTGCGCGTTTTAGGGTTAAAAACAACACAAGTATTTTATAAAAAAATTTTAATCTCGTTTTTGTGTTTTAGTGTCAAGAATATCAAGAAAGTGGTGCTTTTGGTCAAAAAAGACCAAAGGTTTGTCGATTTTTTCACCATAACTCGTTTTCAGACAATTTGCGCGTTTTAGGGTTAAAAACAACACAAGTATTTTTTTAATAAATTTTAATCTCGTTTTTGTGTTTTAGTGTCAAGAATCTCAAGGAAGTGGTACTTTTGGTCAAAAAAGACCAAAAGTTGTCGAATATTTCACCATAACTCGTTTTCAGCCCATGTGCGCGTTTTAGGGTTAAAAACAACACAAGTATTTTTTTTAATGGATTTTAATCTCATTTGTTTGTTTTAGTGTCAAGAATCTCAAGAAAATGGTACTTTTGGTCAAAAAAGACCAAAGGTTTGTCGATTATTTCACCATAACTCTTTTTCTGCCCATTTGCGCGTTTTAGGGTTAAAAACAACACAAGTATTTTTTTTAAAACAAAATTTAATCTCGTTTTTTTGTTTTAGTGTCAAGAATCTCAACAAAGTGGTACTTTTGGTCAAAAAAGACCAAAAGTTTGTCGAATATTTCACCATAACTCGTTTTCAGCACATTTGCACGTTTTAGGGTTAAAAACAACACAAATATTTTTTTAATGAATTTTAATCTCGTTTTTGTGTTTTAGTGTCGAGAATCACAAGAAAGTGGTACTTTTGGTCAAAAAAGACCAGAAGTTTGTCGAATATATCACCATAACTCGTTTTCAGCACATTTGCGGGTTTTAGGGTTAAAAACAACACAAGTATTTTTTTAAAAAAATTTTAATCTCGTATTTGTGTTTTAGTTTCAAGAATATCAAGAAAGTGGTACTTTTGATCAAAAAGACCAAAGGTTAGTCGATTATTTCACCATAACTCGTTTTCAGACCATTTGCGCGTTTTAGGGTTAAAAACAACACAAGTATTTTTTTAAAATAATTTAATCTCGTTTGTGTGTTTTAGTGTCAAGAATCTCAAGAAAGTGGTACTTTTGGTCAAAAAAGACCAAAAGTTTGTCGAATATTTCACCATAACTCATTTTCAGCACATTTGCGCGTTTTAGGGTTAAAAACAACACAAGTATTTTATAAAAAAAATTTTAATCTCGTTTTTGTGTTTTAGTGTCAAGAATATCAAGAAAGTGGTACTTTTTGTCAAAAAAGACCAAAGGTTTGTCGATTTTTTCACCATAACTCGTTTTCAGACAATTTGCGCGTTTTAGGGTTAAAAACAACACAAGTATTTTTTTAATAAATTTTAATCTCATTTTTGTGTTTTAGTGTCAAGAATCTCAAGAAAGTGATAATTTTGGTCAAAAAAGACCAAAAGTTGTCGAATATTTCATCATAACTCGTTTTCAGCCCATGTGCGCGTTTTTAGGGTTAAAAACAACACAAGTATTTTTTGTAATGGATTTTAATCTCATTTTTTTGTTTTAGTGTCAAGAATCTCAAGAAAGTGGTACTTTTGGTCAAAAAAGACCAGAAGTTTGTCGAATATTTCACCATAACTCGTTTTCAGCACATTTGCGCGTTTTAGGGTTAAAAACAACACAAGTATTTTTTAAAAAAATTTTAATCTCGTATTTGTGTTTTAGTTTCAAGAATATCAAGAAAGTGGTACTTTTGGTCAAAAAGACCAAAGGTTAGTCGATTATTTCACCATAACTCGTTTTCAAACCATTTGCGCGTTTTAGGGTTAAAAACAACACAAGTATTTTTTTAAAATAATTTAATCTCGTTTGTGTGTTTTAGTGTCAAGAATCTCAAGAAAGTGGTACTTTTGGTCAAAGAAGACCAAAAGTTTGTCGAATATTTCACCATAACTCGTTTTCAGCACATTTGCGCGTTTTAGGGTTAAAAACAACACAAGTATTTTATAAAAAAAATTTTAATCTCGTTTTTGTGTTTTAGTGTCAAGAATATCAAGAAAGTGGTACTTTTGGTCAAAAAAGACCAAAGGTTTGTCGATTATTTCACCATAACTCGTTTTCAAACCATTTGCGCGTTTTAGGGTTAAAAACAACACAAGTATTTTTTTAAAATAATTTAATCTCGTTTGTGTGTTTTAGTGTCAAGAATCTCAAGAAAGTGGTACTTTTGGTCAAAGAAGACCAAAAGTTTGTCGAATATTTCACCATAACTCGTTTTCAGCACATTTGCGCGTTTTAGGGTTAAAAACAACACAAGTATTTTATAAAAAAAATTTTAATCTCGTTTTTGTGTTTTAGTGTCAAGAATATCAAGAAAGTGGTACTTTTGGTCAAAAAAGACCAAAGGTTTGTCGATTTTTTCACCATAACTCGTTTTCAGACAATTTGCGCGTTTTAGGGTTAAAAACAGCACAAGTATTTTTTTAATAAATTTTAATCTCGTTTTTGTGTTTTAGTGTCAAGAATCTCAAGGAAGTGGTACTTTTGGTCAAAAAAGACCAAAAGTTGTCGAATATTTCACCATAACTCGTTTTCAGCCCATGTGCGCGTTTTAGGGTTAAAAACAACACAAGTATTTTTTTTAATGGATTTTAATCTCATTTTTTTGTTTTAGTGTCAAGAATTTCAAGAAAATGGTACTTTTGGTCAAAAAAGACCAAATGTTTGTCGATTATTTCACCATAACTCTTTTTCTGCCCATTTGCGTGTTTTAGGGTTAAAAACAACACAAGTATTTTTTTTAAACAAAATTTAATCTCGTTTTTTTGTTTTAGTGTCAAGAATCTCAACAAAGTGGTACTTTTGGTCAAAAAAGACCAAAAGTTTGTCGAATATTTCACCATAACTCGTTTTCAGCACATTTGCGCGTTTTAGGGTTAAAAACAACACAAATATTTTTTTAATGAATTTTAATCTCGTTTTTGTGTTTTAGTGTCAAGAATCTCAAGAAAGTGGTACTTTTGGTCAAAAAAGACCAGAAGTTTGTCGAATATTTCACCATAAGTCTGTTTTCAGCACATTTGCGCGTTTTAGGGTTAAAAACAACACAAGTATTTTTTAAAAAATTTTAATCTCGTTTTTGTGTTTTAGTTTCAAGAATATCAAGAAAGTGGTACTTTTGGTCAAAAAAGACCAAAGGTTAGTCGATTATTTCACCATAACTCGTTTTCAGACCATTTGCGCGTTTTAGGGTTAAAAACAACACAAGTATTTTTTTAAAATAATTTAATCTCGTTTGTGTGTTTTAGTGTTAAGAATCTCAAGAAAGTGGTACTTTTGGTCAAAAAAGACCAAAAGTTTGTCGAATATTTCACCATAACTCGTTTTCAGCACATTTGCGCGTTTTAGGGTTAAAAACAACACAAGTATTTTATAAAAAAATTTTAATCTCGTTTTTGTGTTTTAGTGTCAAGAATATCAAGAAAGTGGTACTTTTGGTCAAAAAAGACCAAAGGTTTGTCGATTTTTTCACCATAACTCGTTTTCAGACAATTTGCGCGTTTTAGGGTTAAAAACAACACAAGTATTTTTTTAATAAATTTTAATCTCGTTTTTGTGTTTTAGTGTCAAGAATCTCAAGAAAGTGGTACTTTTGGTCAAAAAAGACCAAAAGTTGTCGAATATTTCACCATGACTCTTTTTCAGTCAATGTGAGCGTTTTAGGGTTAAAACAACACAAGTATTTTTTGTAATGGATTTTAATCTCATTTTTTTGTTTTAGTGTCAAGAATCTCAAGAAAATGGTACTTTTGGTCAAAAAAGACCAAAGGTTTGTCGATTATTTCACCATAACTCTCTTTCTGCCCAATTGCGCGTTTTAAGGGTTAAAAACAACACAAGTATTTTTTTAAACAAAATTTAATCTCGTTTTTGTGTTTTAGTGTCAAGAATCTCAAGAAAGTGGTACTTTTGGTCATAAAAGACCAAAAGTTTGTCGAATATTTCACCATAACTCGTTTTCAGCACATTTGCGCGTTTTAGGGTTAAAAACAACACAAGTATTTTATAAAAAAAATTTTAATCTCGTTTTTGTGTTTTAGTGTCAAGAATATCAAGAAAGTGGTACTTTTGGTCAAAAAAGACCAAAGGTTTGTCCATTTTTTCACCATAACTCGTTTTCAGACAATTTGCGCGTTTTAGGGTTAAAAACAGCACAAGTATTTTTTTAATAAATTTTAATCTCGTTTTTGTGTTTTAGTGTCAAGAATCTCAAGGAAGTGGTACTTTTGGTCAAGAAAGACCAAAAGTTGTCGAATATTTCACCATAACTCGTTTTCAGCCCATGTGCGCGTTTTAGGGTTAAAAACAACACAAGTATTTTTTTAATGGATTTTAATCTCATTTTTTTGTTTCAGTGTCAAGAATCTCAAGAAAGTGGTACTTTTGGTCATAAAAGACCAAAAGTTTGTCGAATATTTCACCATAACTCGTTTTCAGCCCATGTGCGCGTTTTAGGGTTAAAAACAACACAAGTATTTTTTTTAAAACAAAATTTAATCTCGTTTTTTTGTTTTAGTGTCAAGAATCTCAACAAAGTGGTACTTTTGGTCAAAAAAGACCAAAAGTTTGTCGAATATTTCACCATAACTCATTTTCAGCACATTTGCGCGTTTTAGGGTTAAAAACAACACAAATATTTCTTTAATGAATTTTAATCTCGTTTTTGTGTTTTAGTGTCAAGAATCTCAAGAAAGTGGTACTTTTGGTCAAAAAAGACCAGAAGTTTGTCGAATATTTCACCATAAGTCGTTTTCAGCACATTTGCGCGTTTTAGGGTTAAAAACAACACAAGTATTTTTTTTAAAAAATTTTAATCTCGTTTTTGTGTTTTAGTTTCAAGAATATCAAGAAAGTGGTACTTTTGGTCAAAAAAGACCAAAGGTTAGTCGATTATTTCACCATAACTCGTTTTCAGACCATTTGCGCGTTTTAGGGTTAAAAACAACACAAGTATTTTTTTAAAATAATTTAATCTCGTTTGTGTGTTTTAGTGTTAAGAATCTCAAGAAAGTGGTACTTTTGGTCAAAAAAGACCAAAAGTTTGTCGAATATTTCACCATAACTCGTTTTCAGCACATTTGCGCGTTTTAGGGTTAAAAACAACACAAGTATTTTATAAAAAAAATTTTAATCTCGTTTTTGTGTTTTAGTGTCAAGAATATCAAGAAAGTGGTGCTTTTGGTCAAAAAAGACCAAAGGTTTGTCGATTTTTTCACCATAACTCGTTTTCAGACAATTTGCGCGTTTTAGGGTTAAAAACAACACAAGTATTTTTTTAATAAATTTTAATCTCGTTTTTGTGTTTTAGTGTCAAGAATCTCAAGGAAGTGGTACTTTTGGTCAAAAAAGACCAAAAGTTGTCGAATATTTCACCATAACTCGTTTTCAGCCCATGTGCGCGTTTTAGGGTTAAAAACAACACAAGTATTTTTTTTAATGGATTTTAATCTCATTTGTTTGTTTTAGTGTCAAGAATCTCAAGAAAATGGTACTTTTGGTCAAAAAAGACCAAAGGTTTGTCGATTATTTCACCATAACTCTTTTTCTGCCCATTTGCGCGTTTTAGGGTTAAAAACAACACAAGTATTTTTTTTTAAAACAAAATTTAATCTCGTTTTTTTGTTTTAGTGTCAAGAATCTCAACAAAGTGGTACTTTTGGTCAAAAAAGACCAAAAGTTTGTCGAATATTTCACCATAACTCGTTTTCAGCACATTTGCACGTTTTAGGGTTAAAAACAACACAAATATTTTTTTTAATGAATTTTAATCTCGTTTTTGTGTTTTAGTGTCGAGAATCACAAGAAAGTGGTACTTTTGGTCAAAAAAGACCAGAAGTTTGTCGAATATATCACCATAACTCGTTTTCAGCACATTTGCGGGTTTTAGGGTTAAAAACAACACAAGTATTTTTTAAAAAAAATTTTAATCTCGTATTTGTGTTTTAGTTTCAAGAATATCAAGAAAGTGGTACTTTTGATCAAAAAGACCAAAGGTTAGTCGATTATTTCACCATAACTCGTTTTCAGACCATTTGCGCGTTTTAGGGTTAAAAACAACACAAGTATTTTTTTAAAATAATTTAATCTCGTTTGTGTGTTTTAGTGTCAAGAATCTCAAGAAAGTGGTACTTTTGGTCAAAAAAGACCAAAAGTTTGTCGAATATTTCACCATAACTCGTTTTCAGCACATTTGCGCGTTTTAGGGTTAAAAACAACACAAGTATTTTATAAAAAAAAATTTTAATCTCGTTTTTGTGTTTTAGTGTCAAGAATATCAAGAAAGTGGTACTTTTTGTCAAAAAAGACCAAAGGTTTGTCGATTTTTTCACCATAACTCGTTTTCAGACAATTTGCGCGTTTTAGGGTTAAAAACAACACAAGTATTTTTTTAATAAATTTTAATCTCATTTTTGTGTTTTAGTGTCAAGAATCTCAAGAAAGTGATAATTTTGGTCAAAAAAGACCAAAAGTTGTCGAATATTTCATCATAACTCGTTTTCAGCCCATGTGCGCGTTTTTGGGTTAAAAACAACACAAGTATTTTTTGTAATGGATTTTAATCTCATTTTTTTGTTTTAGTGTCAAGAATCTCAAGAAAGTGGTACTTTTGGTCAAAAAAGACCAGAAGTTTGTCGAATATTTCACCATAACTCGTTTTCAGCACATTTGCGCGTTTTAGGGTTAAAAACAACACAAGTATTTTTTAAAAAAAATTTTAATCTCGTATTTGTGTTTTAGTTTCAAGAATATCAAGAAAGTGGTACTTTTGGTCAAAAAGACCAAAGGTTAGTCGATTATTTCACCATAACTCGTTTTCAAACCATTTGCGCGTTTTAGGGTTAAAAACAACACAAGTATTTTTTTAAAATAATTTAATCTCGTTTGTGTGTTTTAGTGTCAAGAATCTCAAGAAAGTGGTACTTTTGGTCAAAGAAGACCAAAAGTTTGTCGAATATTTCACCATAACTCGTTTTCAGCACATTTGCGCGTTTTAGGGTTAAAAACAACACAAGTATTTTATAAAAAAGAATTTTAATCTCGTTTTTGTGTTTTAGTGTCAAGAATATCAAGAAAGTGGTACTTTTGGTCAAAAAAGACCAAAGGTTTGTCGATTATTTCACCATAACTCGTTTTCAAACCATTTGCGCGTTTTAGGGTTAAAAACAACACAAGTATTTTTTTAAAATAATTTAATCTCGTTTGTGTGTTTTAGTGTCAAGAATCTCAAGAAAGTGGTACTTTTGGTCAAAGAAGACCAAAAGTTTGTCGAATATTTCACCATAACTCGTTTTCAGCACATTTGCGCGTTTTAGGGTTAAAAACAACACAAGTATTTTATAAAAAAAATTTTAATCTCGTTTTTGTGTTTTAGTGTCAAGAATATCAAGAAAGTGGTACTTTTGGTTAAAAAAGACCAAAGGTTTGTCGATTTTTTCACCATAACTCGTTTTCAGACAATTTGCGCGTTTTAGGGTTAAAAACAGCACAAGTATTTTTTTAATAAATTTTAATCTCGTTTTTGTGTTTTAGTGTCAAGAATCTCAAGGAAGTGGTACTTTTGGTCAAAAAAGACCAAAAGTTGTCGAATATTTCACCATAACTCGTTTTCAGCCCATGTGCGCGTTTTAGGGTTAAAAACAACACAAGTATTTTTTTTAATGGATTTTAATCTCATTTTTTTGTTTTAGTGTCAAGAATTTCAAGAAAATGGTACTTTTGGTCAAAAAAGACCAAATGTTTGTCGATTATTTCACCATAACTCTTTTTCTGCCCATTTGCGTGTTTTAGGGTTAAAAACAACACAAGTATTTTTTTTTAAACAAAATTTAATCTCGTTTTTTTGTTTTAGTGTCAAGAATCTCAACAAAGTGGTACTTTTGGTCAAAAAAGACCAAAAGTTTGTCGAATATTTCACCATAACTCGTTTTCAGCACATTTGCGCGTTTTAGGGTTAAAAACAACACAAATATTTTTTTAATGAATTTTAATCTCGTTTTTGTGTTTTAGTGTCAAGAATCTCAAGAAAGTGGTACTTTTGGTCAAAAAAGACCAGAAGTTTGTCGAATATTTCACCATAAGTTGTTTTCAGCACATTTGCGCGTTTTAGGGTTAAAAACAACACAAGTATTTTTTTTAAAAAATTTTAATCTCGTTTTTGTGTTTTAGTTTCAAGAATATCAAGAAAGTGGTACTTTTGGTCAAAAAAGACCAAAGGTTAGTCGATTATTTCACCATAACTCGTTTTCAGACCATTTGCGCGTTTTAGGGTTAAAAACAACACAAGTATTTTTTTAAAATAATTTAATCTCGTTTGTGTGTTTTAGTGTTAAGAATCTCAAGAAAGTGGTACTTTTGGTCAAAAAAGACCAAAAGTTTGTCGAATATTTCACCATAACTCGTTTTCAGCACATTTGCGCGTTTTAGGGTTAAAAACAACACAAGTATTTTATAAAAAAAATTTTAATCTCGTTTTTGTGTTTTAGTGTCAAGAATATCAAGAAAGTGGTACTTTTGGTCAAAAAAGACCAAAGGTTTGTCGATTTTTTCACCATAACTCGTTTTCAGACAATTTGCGCGTTTTAGGGTTAAAAACAACACAAGTATTTTTTTAATAAATTTTAATCTCGTTTTTGTGTTTTAGTGTCAAGAATCTCAAGAAAGTGGTACTTTTGGTCAAAAAAGACCAAAAGTTGTCGAATATTTCACCATGACTCTTTTTCAGTCAATGTGAGCGTTTTAGGGTTAAAACAACACAAGTATTTTTTGTAATGGATTTTAATCTCATTTTTTTGTTTTAGTGTCAAGAATCTCAAGAAAATGGTACTTTTGGTCAAAAAAGACCAAAGGTTTGTCGATTATTTCACCAAAACTCTCTTTCTGCCCAATTGCGCGTTTTAAGGGTTAAAAACAACACAAGTATTTTTTTAAACAAAATTTAATCTCGTTTTTGTGTTTTAGTGTCAAGAATCTCAAGAAAGTGGTACTTTTGGTCATAAAAGACCAAAAGTTTGTCGAATATTTCACCATAACTCGTTTTCAGCACATTTGCGCGTTTTAGGGTTAAAAACAACACAAGTATTTTATAAAAAAAATTTTAATCTCGTTTTTGTGTTTTAGTGTCAAGAATATCAAGAAAGTGGTACTTTTGGTCAAAAAAGACCAAAGGTTTGTCCATTTTTTCACCATAACTCGTTTTCAGACAATTTGCGCGTTTTAGGGTTAAAAACAGCACAAGTATTTTTTTAATAAATTTTAATCTCGTTTTTGTGTTTTAGTGTCAAGAATCTCAAGGAAGTGGTACTTTTGGTCAAGAAAGACCAAAAGTTGTCGAATATTTCACCATAACTCGTTTTCAGCCCATGTGCGCGTTTTAGGGTTAAAAACAACACAAGTATTTTTTTAATGGATTTTAATCTCATTTTTTTGTTTCAGTGTCAAGAATTTCAAGAAAATGGTACTTTTGGTCAAAAAAGACCAAAGGTTTGTCGATTATTTCACCATAACTCTTTTTCTGCCCATTTGCGTGTTTTAGGGTTAAAAACAACACAAGTATTTTTTTTTAAACAAAATTTAATCTCGTTTTTTTGTTTTAGTGTCAAGAATCTCAACAAAGTGGTACTTTTGGTCAAAAAAGACCAAAAGTTTGTCGAATATTTCACCATAACTCGTTTTCAGCACATTTGCGCGTTTTAGGGTTAAAAACAACACAAATATTTTTTTAATGAATTTTAATCTCGTTTTTGTGTTTTAGTGTCAAGAATCTCAAGAAAGTGGTACTTTGATTAGACCAAATTTCATACCTTTAAGCATGTGCATTTGAGCTTAATTAGTATGGTTTATTTGTTATATTTGATCATTATTGATACATTTTAATGCACATGCTTATGTATAAATATTTGAAGAATAATAGCCTTATTACTTGCATTTTATGGAACTAAGGGTATTTTGGTCATTTTGACTATGAGATATGTTTTTCATGTAGGGGGGTCCCAAGTGGGCCCCACACACCCTTGGTGGAGCTTCAATGGAGATAATTTGGCAAGAAGGAAGGCTAGATGAAGAGTACTCAAAGTCACATCCGGATGAAGGTTCACATCCGGAAGCATATTCACATTTGGAAGAGTACTCATTTCAGGATGCAAGTTTACATCCGGAAGCAAAGTCACATCCGGAAGCTGAGCTACTTGAAGAAGCGGACTTCCATCCGGAAGTGGATTTACATCCGGAAGTAAACGTGCTGGCGCTGGCGGACAGAGAGCTACATCCGTAAGTGGATTCTCATCCAGTGGATTCTCATCCGGAAGTAAATGTGCTTGCGCTTGCGAGATGAAGTCTTGCATCCGGAAGCTGAAGTCCATCAGCCAGCGAGTACATGAGCCAAACTGCACAATGATCAGAAATATCAACTACTTTTCAGAAGTCTCAGGTGCAGAGTTAATTTAAGGCAAAGTCAGCCCTGCAGCTTGAAAGTACTTGGGGAGCTTTCCAAATGAGGCAAAATTGGCGCCAAGGCCAAATTCAAGTCTGGGGGCCTCATTAAGGGCAAAAAGGGAAGCACAATCACTTGGAGAAAAAGGAGGAACCTTTGGAAATGCATGGAGATGAGATCTAATCCACATTCATTCTCACCTTTTACCAAATACCAAAAATACCCTTTGGGCGATAATCCCAAAGCTACTCACCACTATAAAACCCCAAACATAACGAGACCTAACACATATCTCTTCTCACTTCACTTTCATTTTCTCTCTCCTCTAACAAACTCTCTCAACTCCATTTTCATCTTCTTCACCTCCGCCATGTCTAGAACTTCACAATCACCTTCATCCGCCTTCATCTCCATGTCCGGCTAGATCGCCTACCCTTCTTCTCCAAGGAAATGTGCTTGTAGACTTAACCTATGGCTTCATATGCTTGTAATTTTCTCTTTTAGGTTTCAAGCTAGATGTATATTTTTGCCTATGTATGACCTTGATTAGGCGTGTATAGGTTAGACATCTAGTTTTAGGTGTTCTACTTTATGTTAGCTTGAAATCTCTCTTGATTGTTAAGGACATGAAAACCGAGGCTTAATTCTTGTAGTTTCATATATGTATGTGTGTGCGATTAGCTCCTCTTACATTTGTGGAATGAATTTGTTTCCTAAATGCTAGATTTAGTGTTTAGTGTTGCTTATGGTATGTTCTTGGCTTGAAAGAGCTTAAGCCTTAATTAAATTAGTTAAACTCTTGTAGACTTCTTTGATTAAAGAGATCTTGAGAATTTAACTAGTTTATATTAAGAAGAACAAGTATATGAAGTCCGATTAAAACGTAAGCACGAAGTACTTGGAGAAGGAGGTACATCTCATCCATACTTTCACTCATTCACTTTTAATTCTGTAGTTGTAGTTTCAATTAGTTTTAATTAGTCTTACATACAAAACCTGCACTCAACCTGTTTGATAATTTGCTTAACTTGTAATTAATTGACCTAAGCAAGAAATAAAACCGAACTGTGAATTGACCTAGGACTTGCTGCTAACTACTGTAGTTTAATTCTTAGTTTTATTTGCTTTAGCTCTTTTTAGACGACGAAAAAGAGCTAAATCAAATTGGCGCCGCTGCCGGTTTGGTTGAATTCTTTCTTGTCTTAGGTTTTTAGTTACATTTTCTTAGTTTTTGTTGTAGGTGATTTTTAGTTGTAGGTGTTGAGCATATTTCTGATTTGTTCTGAACATATCTGTGCTGTCTGTTGCTTCATTGACTGCTCTAGTTAGTCACACTGTTAGGCAATTGTTCAGAGTTTTGCTGGAAATTTTGTTTGCTATACTGGATTTTTGCTTGAATTGTTCTGGACTGGATATATTCTGTTTGTACTGGTGTTTTGTCTGTGATTCTGCTGGATTTTGTTGGATTTTACTGCATATAGTTGCACTAAGTAGCTTTGTATGAACCCTACCACATCATTAGTGCCATTGGATAGAGAGATTAATAAGACTCTTCGAGAACTTAAGAAACAGAAAAAGCACGAGAAGCAAGCTAGTAAGCAACCTGTAGGATCCACATCAAATCCACAAAATTCATCTGTAGCGTCAAATAACACATTCCTAGACCAGCATTTCATTATGGCAAAAAGACGAGAGGACCATAGAGAACATGAGAGAGAGGCGAGAGATCATGAACGTGAGCGTGAGAGACATGATAGGCGCGAGCAAGAGGATGAACGTCATTTTGAGGGGGGTAGGCATTTACATGATGATGATAGACCAATGCGTGAGTTCACACAGTCATATGCATCGTTTGCACCTCAAGGTTTTTATGCTAACCCCGCTAACTTTGAGATCAAAGGATCTCTACTTGCTCATCTGCCTAAGTTTACAGGTTTTCCCCATGAGGATGCTCACACGCACTTGCTTGGCCTCTATCATACTTGCTCCTCCATGAAGCCACCTAACGCCGACCTGGATGACGTTCTGTTGAGAGTGTTCCAGTTTTCCTTGGAAGGAAAAGCCAAGGAGTGGCTCTTGAACCTGCCTACTCATTATGCCACTCTTTCTTGGGAGCAACTTAAGAAGGTGTTCTTAGACCGCTATTTTCCAATCTCAAAGATATCAAAGTTGCGGAAAGACATCACAGGTGTTCAGCAATTCTCTCAGGAGACTTTCTATGAATATTGAAGCCGGTTCAATACCTTGGTGAACTCGTGCCCCAACCATAACATCTCCAAGGGCAATCTGGTGCAATACTTTTATGATGGCCTGGTGCCACAGCTCAAGATGAGTGTGGATGCTGCTTCTAATGGCTCACTTTTCAACTTATCAGCCAATGAAGGATGGAACTTATTTTCAACCATGACCTCTAATCACCAGAATTTTTATGGACGTGATGCTCTGTATGGTGCTGCGCCAAAGGTTGCCTCAGTGAGTAGTGATGACAAGCTGTACAACTCTATTGAGAGGCTGACCGAGAGCCTAACTCGGATGGACGGACTCTTCGTTCAGCCTGCTCCTAGTGTTGATGATTCTATGGCCTTGGTGGCCTCATCCTGTGATCACTGTGGCTCGCCCATGCACCTACCCTCAGACTGTCCATCCCAAGCGGAAGTGGCGGCCATGTATAACAATCCTAGGCCTCAAGCCAAGTATGATCCCTACTCTTCCACGTACAATCCGGGATGGAGGGACCATCCGAACTTCAAGTGGGGGGGAGGTTCAAACCAAGCCTCAAATTCCAGCTCCTTCCAACCACAGCAACAGCCTAAGTGGGGGGGAGGTAACTACCAAGCTGCTAATGCCTATCCCTCACAACAAGGCTATGGTTCATATCAAGGGAGGCCTAACTCTAATGATCAAAGGTACAGGCCGAATCAACAAGCCAATGTTCCTCCTCCATTTATGAAGAATAATGATCCAGCTCATGCTCCTCCATCTAGTTCTTCGACATCTCAACAAGACATGATTTACCAAATGATGTCAAGTTTCATGGAAAAGTTTGAAGAGAGATTACAAAAGCAGGAAAATGCAGTGTCTCAAATGATGAATAACAAAGCTGAGCAGGACGCAAAGAAAGGTGGATTGCCATCTAATGTGGTGATTAATCCTCAAAACATTCATTCTATGCACCTAAGAAGTGGACGGAAATATGGTGATGCCTATGAATATGAGGAGGAAGAGGAGCAAGCACAACTACCTTTTGAGGCTGAGCAGAGTCAATTGAATGAGGGAGGTCACTCTAGCTTCCAGAATGATTTCGTTGGTGACCATGTGCATGGAGAGGCTGTACTGAACCCTCCTCTTGATAAATCACTTGATGAGGCTGAGAGTCTGACTAAGAAGAGTGAGGAAGCTGAGACCTCACAAGAGGAGAAGAGGAAGGAGATTGCAGAGGGAAAGCGCAAAGTTGGAGAATCTTCTTCGCAAGAACAACCTACTCAGCAAGGAGATGAGTCTCCTAAAGGTAAGTCTGTTGACCCTAAACATCTTCCTTTTCCTAACTCGTATGCTTTAGCTAAGAAACAACATGATGATGAGTTAGAAAAGGAAATGCTCAATTTATTCTCTAAGCTTGAAGTGAATGTACCTATGCTTGTACTGCTGAAACAAATGCCTAAATGTGCCAAGTTTTTAAAGGATCTGTGTACTAACAAGAGAGTTGGTAATGTAAGTAACAAGGTCCAATTAAGGACTAATGTTTCGTCTCTCTTGAAAGGGTACTTGCCCTCAAAGTGCAGAGATCCTGGATCTTTCACCATTCCTTGTCAGATAGGGAAACTTAGCTTTGGGAAGGCACTTCTGGATTTAGGGGCCGCTATTAATGTAATGCCTAAGGCCACCTACTTTGCACTAGGATTGAAGAACTTGAGTGAAACCAGTGTTGTAGTTCAACTGGCTGATAGGTCCATTAAGAAACCCTTTGGCTTTATAGAAGACATTCTAGTGAAGGTAAGGGAATTAGTTTTCCCCGTGGACTTTTATGTACTTGATATGACCAGTGACACTAGTATGGATGATTCTTTGATCCTAGGAAGGCCATTTATGAAAACTGCCAAGATGGTGATAAGCTTAGAAGGGGGATTTGTTACAATGCAAGTGGGGAATCAAATAATAAGGTTTGATGTAGGAGAAGCCATGAGACATCCTCACGAGGATTATTCTCTCCTAGGGCTGAGTGTGGTTGATTCATTGATGAATGTGATTTATGATGAGCATGCTAATTCCCTTAAGCTGAACATGTTTGATAAGATTGATACTCATATGTGCTATCATGATTCTTGTGCTAGTTTGATTTCTAATACATGCTTGCATGATGTTTTTAATGATTCATCTAGCATAGGAAGTACAGTAACTGAATTCATGGATTCAATGTATGTGAACTATGATTTTGATGATGATTGCACTTCTATATCTTCTTTGTCAAGCTACAACCCCTTGGAAAAGGGAAGTTTGCTCACTTTTGTAGGACAAACGAAGGATGGAGGTTGTGAATTCACAAAGGAAATTGAGGAGTCTAGTTCACAAAGGTTTGATATTGAAGAGTATGAAGCTTTAAGTAGAAGCAGCTTACACAAGCTGAGAGAGAAGCTTTATCTGAAAGAGCATGTGCTCGCTGACGGTCCACATGTTTCTACCCGAGCGGCAGTGGAGATGCAGACTTGAATGAGAGTGCTGAGTCTTCAAACTCTAAGAGGCCAAATTGTTGTGATGATCTGAAGCAGCCATTGACTTTTTCTAGTCACTTTGATGAGCTGCCGCAGTTTGATGATGATTTCTATGAGCCTCAAGTGCTGCAAGTTGAGATGCACACTTTGGTACCTTCTATCATTGAGCCACCTACGCTGGAGCTGAAACCTTTACCACCCAATCTTAAGTACGCCTACTTGCTCGATGAAGGGAAGCTTCCAGTGATTGTTTCTAACGCTCTGTCTTCTCTTGAGGAAGGGAAGCTGATTGAGGTACTCAGACGATATAAGGGGGCCATTGGGTGGACTCTAGCCGATCTTCCTGGCATGAGTCCTACCACCTGCATGCACCGGATCTTGCTTACTGAGGATGCTAAGCCTGTACGTCAACCCCAAAGGAGGCTCAATCCCTTAATACTTGATGTTGTGAAAAAGGAGGTAGAAAAGCTACTAAGTGCTGGAATCATCTACCCGATAAGCGATAGCGAATGGGTGAGTCCCATTCATGTGGTGCCAAAGAAGAGTGGGCTGACAGTGGTAAAGAATGACAAGGATGAGCTAGTGCCTACTCGGGTTCAGAACTCTTGGAGGGTATGCATTGATTACAGGAGGTTGAATGACTCCACGAGAAAAGACCACTTTCCATTACCATTTATTGATCAAATGTTGGAAAGACTAGCTGGCAAATCACACTACTGTTTTCTGGATGGTTTCTCCGGTTACTTCCAGGTTCCCATAGCACCAGAGGACCAAGAAAAGATGACCTTTACTTGTCCATTTGGGACCTTCGCTTACAGGAGGATGCCTTTTGGTCTGTGCAATGCTCCGGAACTTTTCAACGTTGTATGATGAGCATTTTTAATGATTTGCTGGAGGATGGCATAGAGGTGTTTATGGATGATTTCTCCCTCTATGGAGATAGTTTTGATGCTTGCTTGGTTAATCTTGAGAAAGCATTGGTTAGATGTGTAGAGAAGGGCTTGGTACTCAACTATGAGAAATGCCATTTCATGGTGGATAAGGGCATAGTTTTGGGACACTTAGTCTCAAAGGAGGGCATTCAGGTTGACAAGGCCAAGGTTGAAGTAATCTCTTCTCTACCCTTCCCTACCTGCTTGAAGGAGTTGAGGTCCTTTTTAGGACATGTGGGATTTTATCGAAGATTTATCAAGGGCTTCAGCCAAATTGCTGCTCCTTTATCTCATCTACTTCAAAAAGAGGCCGAGTTTGACTTCTCTAGTGCTTGTAAGGAAGCCTTTGTTGAGTTGAAGTCAAGGCTTATTTCTCCTCCTATTTTGGTTGCACCTAATTGGGAGCTTCCTTTTGAGCTATCATGTGATGCTTCCAACGAGGCGTTGGGAGCTATGCTCGGCCAGAGGCATGATTCATTGCCGAGGGTGATTGCTTATGCATCCAAGACTTTGGATAGAGCTCAAAGGAATTATACAACAACTGAAAAAGAATTATTTGCCATTGTCTTCGGTTTAGACAAATTTCGGCAATACTTACTTCATTCCAAAGTAACTGTATTCACTGATCATGCTGCTGTTCGTTATTTGCTGTCTAAGCCACAAACAAAGCCCAGGCTCTTGCGATGGGTGTTGCTGTTACAAGAATTTGAGTTGGAGATCAAAGACAGAACTGGAAGAGAGAACTTGGTAGCTGATCATTTGAGCCGTTTGCCAATGGATGTGGAAGGTGTTGATGATTCTTCTCTTGTTTGTGATACCTTCCCAGATGCCTTATTGTATGTTTTGAATGCCAAGAAAGATCCTTGGTATGCTCATCTAGTAAACTACCTTGTTGCTGAAGTCACTTCACCATCTCTGAACAAGCATCAAGTCCAAAAGTTGAAGAGGGATGCTGGGTATTATGTTTGGGATGATCCACACTTGTGGAGGATATGTAATGATCAAATAATCAGAAAGTGTGTGCAAGATGATGAAGTCCCATCAATCCTGGAGTTTTGTCATTCGCTAGCTTGTGGAGGACACTTTGGTGCTAAAAAGACTTCAAGGAAAATTCTGGAGGCTGGATTTTATTGGCCAACTCTGTTTAAAGACGCTTATGAGTATTGCAAGTCTTGTGACAAGTGCCAGAGGTTCGGGAGCTTAGGGAAGAGACAGGAGATGCCTCAAGTGCCGATGTTATACTGTGACCCTTTCGATGTCTGGGGTATAGATTTTATGGGACCTTTTCCACCATCTAATGGCTACACATATATTCTGCTGGCAGTGGATTACCTATCTAGGTGGGTGGAAGCTGTGCCAACCAGAGCCAATGATGCGAGGGCCGTGTTGAAATTTCTGAAGTCTAATATCTTTTGCCGGTTTGGAGTTCCTAAGGCTTTGGTGAGTGATCAAGGGTCTCATTTCTGTAACAAGCTTATGTCTTCATTGCTCAGTCAATTTGGGGTGAATCACAAGGTTTCTACACCCTACCACCCCCAAACCAATGGAGAGGCTGAGGTGAGCAATCGACAAATCAAAAACATCCTTGAGCGTATTGTGAAACCCAGTAGGAAGGATTGGAGCTTGAGACTTGAAGAAGCTCTGTGGGCATATAGAACTTCATTTAAGACTCCTATTGGCATGTCTCCTTATCGGCTCATATATGGAAAAGCTTGTCATTTACCAGTTGAGCTGCAGCACAAGTCTTATTGGGCAGTTAAATCTTGTATTGAGGATATGGATGTTGCTGCTCAAGAGAGGCAGTTGACTCTGAGTGAGCTTGAGGAGCTGAGAAATGAAGCTTTTGAGAACTCAAGGATTTTGAAAGAAAAGACAAAGGCCATTCATGACAGTGGTATTTTGAGGAAGCAGTTCAAGGAGGGGGATCTTGTCTTGTGCTATCGCGTGAGATTCAAATTTTGTGGAGGAGGCAAGCTTAAAGACAAGTGGCAAGGGCCTTATGAAGTGCTCAAGTCTCATGATTTTGGGATGGTTGAGATCAAGAATCTCAAGGATGGCCGTGTGTACAAGGTCAATGGTCACTTGCTCAAATTGTATAAGGAGAATTTCAAGCCTCCCTAAAGGTCGTTTCTTTCCTTTCCTCACTTATTCTTTTATTGCTAATTCTTAAGTGTGGGGGAAGGTGTTAGAATTAGAAAAAAATTAGGATTATGTTTAAATTTAGGATTTTGTTTAGGTTTGTTAGGTTGTTTAAATATGAAAAAAATTTCACTAGTGCTGGGGGATGCCTATTTGTGTCAGGAAGTGTCATTGAGGAAATAGAGGATTTTGCATCCGGAAGTGCTTTTGCTTCCGGAAGCTCTCACTTAGACTTTGCTACTTAGGATCAGATTGTGTTCACTTTGCTTCCGCTAGGGGATGAAGCTCATTGTGCACAAGCGTCGATGCATCCGGAAGCAATTTTGCTTCCGGTAGCATGTTTGC
Source organism: Mimosa pudica (assembly GCA_029929735.1). Classification (NCBI taxonomy): domain Eukaryota; kingdom Viridiplantae; phylum Streptophyta; class Magnoliopsida; order Fabales; family Fabaceae; genus Mimosa; species Mimosa pudica. The sequence goes on from JAKELP010000003.1 coordinate 24,031, forward strand.
TTCCGCTAGGGGTGAGATTAGAATCTGAACCTAGAGTGACTTCCTATAGCGGTTCTGCTTCCGGTAGCATTTTTGCTTCCGGCAGCCTAGCAGCTTGAGTCTGAATTCAGTTAGGCTTCCTGAGCGTCAGTGAGTAAAAAAAATAATAAATATAAAAAAAAATAATAATATTTTAGGTTGTGTTTAGTGTAGACTTGTAAATAATACATGCATATGCACCATTTATTTGTTGGAACTGCCCTGCCTTTAATGTTGCTGCTTTGCCTTTCAAATGCATCTTCCTACTTGATTTAATTGGTCCATTGAGGACAATGCATGCTTTAAGTGTGGGGGAGGTGTATTATGTGCTTAAAAGTGGTCTGATTCAAAGCTTTCACACTTGATTTTTGGACTTATTTGGCATGATTTTTCTTGAAAATTTGACTTGATTATGGCTTTTGAAAGCAAATGGAATTTTCCTCTAGTGTGTAAGTAGAATTTTTGGAATGATTACTTAGGGCATTGCATGGGGCACTTTTAAGGTATAAAGAGGGTGTAAGTTTCTCATTTAACTTTTCTTAGGGAGGAAGTGACTGATTAGAGTAAGCTATAAATGTGAGAAGCCTCCAACCGAATCGAGTGGGCCAATAGTTACTTGACCTCCTAGAACTTGTCCTAGCTCTTGTTCGAGATCACAATGCATGGCATGATTGAAAATGAAAGGGGCGTTTCTTTCTAAACCCTCATGACCCAAACACTAAGCCAACCAAATATTATCCTTTGATTAACCCCTTTGGGCCATTCACTTTTCTTTTCTACCACCTTGACCAAAGTGTGAATAAGTGATTATAGCATATGCTTGCATTCATATTAGTATTGTATTGTTGTATCTTGTGGAAAGCAAGCTATATGAGTGAAGAGCAAAAGATGGCCGAGAGCCACAAGAGAAGAAAAGAAAAGAGAAAATGGCCAAAGGCCAAAGAAAAAAAAAAAAAAATAATAAGGCCAAAGGCCTATCAAAAGAGGAAAAGGAAGAAGGCACAAAGTGCTTAAGTTTGCCAAAGGCATAAGATTGAAAAAGAAAAGAGAGATGTAGCATGCTTTGTGAGGATTGATTTCATCGTATTGCATGCATATGCGGTGATTACTTGTTCATGTCATTGGTCATTGACTACTATCCATCATTCACCATTCATTATTAGCCTTCCATCTAACCTCAAAGTCCCCTAGATTTGGTTGTGCTATGCATAATTATGGGTGGAGAATTTAGAGCTATTACAAGCCTATGGTGATGGTCAAGTGCATTGAGCCATAGAGTGATCACAAGTCCTTAGTTAGGCATTTTTCCTAACTTGAGCGAATGAGTTAAACACTTTATCCGGTGAGGAAAAATCTCAATTGGCACTCCTCCTAAATTTTAGTTGATTGTTAAACTTGGATTCGCTTTGTATTCTTAGATTTGGCCTATGCGAAGCTTTAAGGAAAGGTTCAAGAAGATCAACTTGAACACTATGATAATTCCAATTGCCTTCATTATGCTTAATGATTGAGTTAAATCTTTTACATGACTTTGCCCGGAGTGCAAAGCTTAAGTGTGGGGGATTTGATTAGACCAAATTTCATACCTTTAAGCATGTGCATTTGAGCTTAATTAGTATGGTTTATTTGTTATATTTGATCATTATTGATACATTTTAATGCACATGCTTATGTATAAATATTTGAAGAATAATAGCCTTATTACTTGCATTTTATGGAACTAAGGGTATTTTGGTCATTTTGACTATGAGATATGTTTTTCATGTAGGGGGGTCCCAAGTGGGCCCCACACACCCTTGGTGGAGCTTCAATGGAGATAATTTGGCAAGAAGGAAGGCTAGATGAAGAGTACTCAAAGTCACATCCGGATGAAGGTTCACATCCGGAAGCATATTCACATTTGGAAGAGTACTCATTTCAGGATGCAAGTTTACATCCGGAAGCAAAGTCACATCCGGAAGCTGAGCTACTTGAAGAAGCGGACTTCCATCCGGAAGTGGATTTACATCCGGAAGTAAACGTGCTGGCGCTGGCGGACAGAGAGCTACATCCGTAAGTGGATTCTCATCCGGAAGTAAATGTGCTTGCGCTTGCGAGATGAAGTCTTGCATCCGGAAGCTGAAGTCCATCAGCCAACGAGTACATGAGCCAAACTGCACAATGATCAGAAATATCAACTACTTTTCAGAAGTCTCAGGTGCAGAGTTAATTTAAGGCAAAGTCAGCCCTGCAGCTTGAAAGTACTTGGGGAGCTTTCCAAATGAGGCAAAATTGGCGCCAAGGCCAAATTCAAGTCTGGGGGCCTCATTAAGGGCAAAAAGGGAAGCACAATCACTTGGAGAAAAAGGAGGAACCTTTGGAAATGCATGGAGATGAGATCTAATCCACATTCATTCTCACCTTTTACCAAATACCAAAAATACCCTTTGGGCGATAATCCCAAAGCTACTCACCACTATAAAACCCCAAACATAACGAGATCTAACACATATCTCTTCTCACTTCACTTTCATTTTCTCTCTCCTCTAACAAACTCTCTCAACTCCATTTTCATCTTCTTCACCTCCGCCATGTCTAGAACTTCACAATCACCTTCATCCGCCTTCATCTCCATGTCCGGCTAGATCGCCTAACCTTCTTCTCCAAGGAAATGTGCTTGTAGACTTAACCTATGGCTTCATATGCTTGTAATTTTCTCTTTTAGGTTTCAAGCTAGATGTATATTTTTGCCTATGTATGACCTTGATTAGGCGTGTATAGGTTAGACATCTAGTTTTAGGTGTTCTACTTTATGTTAGCTTGAAATCTCTCTTGATTGTTAAGGACATGAAAACCGAGGCTTAATTCTTGTAGTTTCATATATGTATGTGTGTGCGATTAGCTCCTCTTACATTTGTGGAATGAATTTGTTTCCTAAATGCTAGATTTAGTGTTTAGTGTTGCTTATGGTATGTTCTTGGCTTGAAAGAGCTTAAGCCTTAATTAAATTAGTTAAACTCTTGTAGACTTCTTTGATTAAAGAGATCTTGAGAATTTAACTAGTTTATATTAAGAAGAACAAGTATATGAAGTCCGATTAAAACGTAAGCACGAAGTACTTGGAGAAGGAGGTACATCTCATCCATACTTTCACTCATTCACTTTTAATTCTGTAGTTGTAGTTTCAATTAGTTTTAATTAGTCTTACATACAAAACCTGCACTCAACCTGTTTGATAATTTGCTTAACTTGTAATTAATTGACCTAAGCAAGAAATAAAACCGAACTGTGAATTGACCTAGGACTTGCTGCTAACTACTGTAGTTTAATTCTTAGTTTTATTTGCTTTAGCTCTTTTTAGACGACGAAAAAGAGCTAAATCATACTTTTGGTCAAAAAAGACCAGAAGTTTGTCGAATATTTCACCATAAGTTGTTTTCAGCACATTTGCGCGTTTTAGGGTTAAAAACAACACAAGTATTTTTTTAAAAAAATTTTAATCTCGTTTTTGTGTTTTAGTTTCAAGAATATCAACAAAATGGTACTTTTGGTCAAAAAAGACCAAAGGTTAGTCGATTATTTCACCATAACTCGTTTTCAGACCATTTGCGCGTTTTAGGGTTAAAAACAACACAAGTATTTTTTTAAAATAATTTAATCTCGTTTGTGTGTTTTAGTGTTAAGAATCTCAAGAAAGTGGTACTTTTGGTCAAAAAAGACCAAAAGTTTGTCGAATATTTCACCATAACTCGTTTTCAGCACATTTGCGCGTTTTAGGGTTAAAAACAACACAAGTATTTTATAAAAAAAATTTTAATCTCGTTTTTGTGTTTTAGTGTCAAGAATATCAAGAAAGTGGTACTTTTGGTCAAAAAAGACCAAAGGTTTGTCGATTTTTTCACCATAACTCGTTTTCAGACAATTTGCGCGTTTTAGGGTTAAAAACAACACAAGTATTTTTTTAATAAATTTTAATCTCGTTTTTGTGTTTTAGTGTCAAGAATCTCAAGAAAGTGGTACTTTTGGTCAAAAAAGACCAAAAGTTGTCGAATATTTCACCATAACTCTTTTTCAGCCAATGTGAGCGTTTTAGGGTTAAAACAACACAAGTATTTTTTGTAATGGATTTTAATCTCATTTTTTTGTTTTAGTGTCAAGAATCTCAAGAAAATGGTACTTTTGGTCAAAAAAGACCAAAGGTTTGTCGATTATTTCACCAAAACTCTCTTTCTGCCCAATTGCGCGTTTTAAGGGTTAAAAACAACACAAGTATTTTTTTAAACAAAATTTAATCTCGTTTTTGTGTTTTAGTGTCAAGAATCTCAAGAAAGTGGTACTTTTGGTCATAAAAGACCAAAAGTTTGTCGAATATTTCACCATAACTCGTTTTCAGCACATTTGCGCGTTTTAGGGTTAAAAACAACACAAGTATTTTATAAAAAAAATTTTAATCTCGTTTTTGTGTTTTAGTGTCAAGAATATCAAGAAAGTGGTACTTTTGGTCAAAAAAGACCAAAGGTTTGTCGATTTTTTCACCATAACTCGTTTTCAGACAATTTGCGCGTTTTAGGGTTAAAAACAGCACAAGTATTTTTTTAATAAATTTTAATCTCGTTTTTGTGTTTTAGTGTCAAGAATCTCAAGGAAGTGGTACTTTTGGTCAAGAAAGACCAAAAGTTGTCGAATATTTCACCATAACTCGTTTTCAGCCCATGTGCGCGTTTTAGGGTTAAAAACAACACAAGTATTTTTTTAATGGATTTTAATCTCATTTTTTTGTTTCAGTGTCAAGAATTTCAAGAAAATGGAACTTTTGGTCAAAAAAGACCAAAGGTTTGTCGATTATTTCACCATAACTCTTTTTCTGCCCATTTGCGTGTTTTAGGGTTAAAAACAACACAAGTATTTTTTTTTAAACAAAATTTAATCTCGTTTTTTGTTTTAGTGTCAAGAATCTCAACAAAGTGGTACTTTTGGTCAAAAAAGACCAAAAGTTTGTCGAATATTTCACCATAACTCGTTTTCAGCACATTTGCGCGTTTTAGGGTTAAAAACAACACAAGTATTTTTTTAAACAAAATTTAATCTCGTTTTTGTGTTTTAGTGTCAAGAATCTCAAGAAAGTGGTACTTTTGGTCAAAAAAGACCAGAAGTTTGTCGAATATTTCACCATAAGTCGTTTTCAGCACATTTGCGCGTTTTAGGGTTAAAAAGAACACAAGTATTTTTTTAAAAAAATTTTAATCTCGTTTTTGTGTTTTAGTTTCAAGAATATCAAGAAAGTGGTACTTTTGGTCAAAAAAGACCAGAAGTTTGTCGAATATTTCACCATAAGTCGTTTTCAGCACATTTGCGCGTTTTAGGGTTAAAAACAACACAAGTATTTTTAAAAAAATTTTAATCTCGTTTTTGTGTTTTAGTTTCAAGAATATCAAGAAAGTGGTACTTTTGGTCAAAAAAGACCAAAGGTTAGTCGATTATTTCACCACAACTCGTTTTCAGACCGTTTGCGCGTTTTAGGGTTAAAAACAACACAAGTATTTTTTTAAAATAATTTAATCTCGTTTGTGTGTTTTAGTGTCAAGAATCTCAAGAAAGTGGTACTTTTGGTCAAAAAAGACCAAAAGTTTGTCGAATATTTCACCATAACTCGTTTTCAGCACATTTGCTCGTTTTAGGGTTAAAAACAACACAAGTATTTTATAAAAAAAATTTTAATCTCGTTTTTGTGTTTTAGTGTCAAGAATATCAAGAAAGTGGTACTTTTGGTCAAAAAAGACCAAAGGTTTGTCGATTTTTTCACCATAACTCGTTTTCAGACAATTTGCGCGTTTTAGGGTTAAAAACAACACAAGTATTTTTTTAATAAATTTTAATCTCGTTTTTGTGTTTTAGTGTCAAGAATCTCAAGAAAGTGGTACTTTTGGTCAAAAAAGACCAAAAGTTGTCGAATATTTCACCATAACTCTTTTTCAGCCAATGTGAGCGTTTTAGGGTTAAAACAATACAAGTATTTTTTGTAATGGATTTTAATCTCATTTTTTTGTTTTAGTGTCAAGAATCTCAAGAAAATGGTACTTTTGGTCAAAAAAGACCAAAGGTTTGTCGATTATTTCACCAAAACTCTTTTTCTGCCCAATTGCGCGTTTTAAGGGTTAAAAACAACACAAGTATTTTTTTTACACAACATTTAATCTCGTTTTTGTGTTTTAGTGTCAAGAATTTCAAGAAAGTGGTACTTTTGGTCAAAAAAGACCAAAAGTTTGTCGAATATTTCACCATAACTCGTTTTCAGCACATTTGCGCGTTTTAGGGTTAAAAACAACACAAGTATTTTATGAAAAAAGTTTTAATCTCGTTTTTGTGTTTTAGTTTCAAGAATATCAAGAAAGTGGTACTTTTGGTCAAAAAAGACCAAAGGTTTGTCGATTTTTTCACCAAAACTCGTTTTCAGACAATTTGCGCGTTTTAGGGTTAAAAACAACACAAGTATTTTTTTAATAAATTTTAATCTCGTTTTTGTGTTTTAGTGTCAAGAATCTCAAGGAAGTGGTACTTTTGGTCAAAAAAGACCAAAAGTTGTCGAATATTTCACCATAACTCGTTTTCAGCCCATGTGCGCGTTTTAGGGTTAAAAACAACACAAGTATTTTTTTTTTTAATGGATTTTAATCTCATTTTTTTGTTTTAGTGTCAAGAATCTCAAGAAAATGGTACTTTTGGTCAAAAAAGACCAAAGGTTTGTCGATTATTTCACCATAACTCTTTTTCTGCCCATTTGCGCGTTTTAGGGTTAAAAACAACACAAGTATTTTTTTTAATGGATTTTAATCTCATTTTTTTGTTTTAGTGTCAAGAATTTCAAGAAAATGGTACTTTTGGTCAAAAAAGACCAAAGGTTTGTCGATTATTTCACCATAACTCTTTTTCTGCCCATTTGCGTGTTTTAGGGTTAAAAACAACACAAGTATTTTTTTTTAAACAAAATTTAATCTCGTTTTTTCGTTTTAGTGTCAAGAATCTCAAGAAAGTGGTACTTTTGGTCAAAAAAGACCAAAAGTTGTCGAATATTTAACCATAACTCTTTTTCAGCCAATGTGAGCGTTTTAGGGTTAAAACAACACAAGTATTTTTTGTAATGGATTTTAATCTAATTTTTTTGTTTTAGTGTCAAGAATCTCAAGAAAATGGTACTTTTGGTCAAAAAAGACCAAAGGTTTGTCGATTATTTCACCAAAACTCTTTTTCTGCCCAATTGCGCGTTTTAAGGGTTAAAAACAACACAAATATTTTTTTTAATGAATTTTAATTTCGTTTTTGTGTTTTAGTGTCGAGAATCTCAAGAAAGTGGTACTTTTGGTCAAAAAAGATCAGAAGTTTGTCGAATATTTCACCATAACTCGTTTTCAGCACATTTGCGCGTTTTAGGGTTAAAAACAACACAAGTATTGTTTAAAAAAAATTTTAATCTCGTATTTGTGTTTTAGTTTCAAGAATATCAAGAAAGTGGTACTTTTGGTCAAAAAGACCAAAGGTTAGTCGATTATTTCACCATAACTTGTTTTCAGACCATTTGCGCGTTTTAGGGTTAAAAACAACACAAGTATTTTTTTAAAATAATTTAATCTCGTTTGTGTGTTTTAGTGTCAAGAATCTCAAGAAAGTGGTACTTTTGGTCAAAAAAGACCAAAAGTTTGTCGAATATTTCACCATAACTCGTTTTCAGCACATTTGCGCGTTTTAGGGTTAAAAACAACACAAGTATTTTATAAAAAAAAATTTTCATCTCGTTTTTGTGTTTTAGTGTCAAGAATATAAAGAAAGTGGTACTTTTGGTCAAAAAAGACCAAAGGTTTGTCGATTTTTTCACCATAACTCGTTTTCAGACAATTTGCGCGTTTTAGGGTTAAAAACAACACAAGTATTTTTTTAATAAATTTTAATCTCATTTTTGTGTTTTAGTGTCAAGAATCTCAAGAAAGTGATAATTTTGGTCAAAAAAGACCAAAAGTTGTCGAATATTTCACCATAACTCGTTTTCAGCCCATGTGCGCGTTTTAGGGTTAAAAACAACACAAGTATTTTTTTTAATGGATTTTAATCTCATTTTTTTGTTTTAGTGTCAAGAATCTCACGAAAATGGTACTTTTGGTCAAAAAAGACCAAAGGTTTGTCGATTATTTCACCATAACTCTTTTTCTGCCCATTTGCGCGTTTTAGGGTTAAAAACAACACAAGTATTTTTTTTTAAACAAAATTTAATCTCGTTTTTGTGTTTTAGTGTCAAGAATCTCAACAAAGTGGTACTTGATTAGACCGAAATTTATATGTCTAAGCATGTGCATTTGAGCTTAATTAGTGAGGTTTAATTGTTATATTTGATTAATATTGGTGATTTTATGTGCACATGCTTATAGATGATTATATGGAAAATCCTAGCTTAATTACTTGCATTTTAAGTAACTAAGGGTATTTTGGTCATTTTTGACTATGTGGTGTTCTACTCTTGTAGGGGGGTCCCACAACCCTTTGGAGTTGCTTGGAGTGCAAGGAATTGGCTTGGAAGGCAAGGCAAAGGAAAGAGACAAAAATTACCCCGTTTGTCAAAAACAAGGGATTTGCACCTTTCCAAAAGGGGTAATATGGAGCCAAAAATTCAAATTCAAAGTTGAAGGCTTCATTAAGGGCAAAAAGGGGAGCACAATGACTTGGAGAAAAAGGAGAGAACTTTGACAATGCACCTAGACCACATTAGGACCACATTCACTCACCTTTTACCCAAATACCAAAACTACCCTTCCTTTCCCTTCATATGCTACCTCACGGCCAAACACTCATACATTTGATTAGACCAAATTTCATACCTTTAAGCATGTGCATTTGAGCTAAATTAGTGTGGTTTATTTGTCATATTTGATCATTACTGGTACATTTTCATGCACATGCTTATGTATAAATATTTGAAGAATAATAGCCTTATTACTTGCATTTTATGGAACTAAGGGTATTTTGGTCATTTTGACTATGAGATATGTTTTTCATGTAGGGGGGTCCCAAGTGGGCCCTACACACCCTTGGTGGAGCTTCAGTGGAGATAACTTGGCAAGAAGGAAGACTAAATGATAAGTACTCAAAGTCACATCCGGATGCAGGTTCACATCCGGAAGCATATTCACGTCTTGAAGAGTACTCATATCAGGATGCAAGTTTACATCCGGAAGCAAAGTCACATCCGGAAGCTGAGCTACTTGAAGAAGCGGACTTCCATCCGGAAGTGGATTTAAATCTGGAAGTGAACATGCTGGCGCTGGCGGATAAAGACTTACATCCGGAAGTAAATTCTCATCCAGTGGATTCACATCCGGTAGTGAATGTGCTCGCGCTTGCGGTATGAAGTCTTACATCCAGAAGCCAAAGTCCATCCATCAGCGAGTACAAGAGCTAGACTGCACAATGATCAGGAATGCCAGCTACTTTTCAAAAGTCTTTTGTGCAGAGTAAATTTTAGGCAAAGTCAGCCCTGCAGTCTGAAGGTACTTGGGGAGCTTTCCAAATGAGGCAAAATTGGCGCCAAGGCCAAATTCAAGTCTGGAGGCCTCATTAAGGGCAAAAAGGGAAGCACAATCACTTGGAGAAAAAGGAGGAACCTTTGGAAATGCATGGAGATGAAATCTAGTCCACATTCATTCTCACCTTTTACCAAATACCAAAAATACCCTTTGGGCGATAATCCCAAAGCTACTCACCACTATAAAACCCCAAAACGTAACTAACTTTGGGGATGATCTGAACACATCTGACCTCTAACTTCACTTTCACTTTCTCTCTTCTCTAACAAACTCTCTCAACTCCATCTTCATCTTCTTCATCTCCGCCATGTCCAGAACCTCACAACTACCTTCATCCGCCTTCATCTCCATGTCCGGCTAGATCGCCTAGCCTTCTTCTCCAAGGAAATGTGCTTGTAGAATTAACCTGTGGCTTCATATGTTTGTAATTTTCTCTTTTAGGTTTCAAGCTAGATGTATATTTTTGCCTATGTATGACCTTGATTAGGCGTGTATAGGTTAGACATCTAGTTTTAGGTGTTCTACTTTATGTTAGTTTGAAATCTCTCTTGATTGTTAAGGACATGAAAACCGATGCTTAATTCTTGTAGTTTCATACATGTATGTGTGTGCGATTAGCTCCTCTTACATTTGTGGAATGAATTTGTTTCCTAAATGCTAGATTTAGTGTTTAGTGTTGCTTATGGTATGTTCTTGGCTTGAAAGAGCTTAAGGCTTAATTAAATTAGTTAAACTCTTGAAGACTTCTTTGATTAAAGAGATCTCGAGAATTTAGCTAGTTTATATTAAGTGAAACAAGTATATGAAGTCTGATTGAATATAAGCACGGAGTACTTGGAGGAGGAGGTACATCTCATCCATACTTTCACTCATTCACCTAATTCTGTTAGTTGTAGTTTCAATTAGTTTTAATTAGTCTTAGATATAAAACCTGCACAAAACCTGTTTGATAATTTGCTTAACTTGTAATTAATTGACCTAAGCAAGAGATAAAACCAAACTGTGAATTGACCTAGGACTTGCTGCTAACTACTGTAGTTTAATTCCAGTTTTAATTTGTTTTAACTCTTTTTAGACGACGAAAGAGAGATAAATCAAATTGGCGCCGCTGCCGGTTTGGTTGAATTCTTTCTTGTTTTAGGTTTTTAGTTACATTTTCTTAGTTTTTGTTGTAGGTAATTTTTACTTGTAGGTTGCGAGGATATTTCTGATTTGTTCTGAACAGATCTGTGCTGTCTGTTGCTTAATTGGCTGCTCTAGTTAGTCAAACTGTTAGGAAATTGTTCAGAGTTTTGCTGGCAATTTTGTTTGTTGTACTGGATTTTTGCTTGAATTTTTCTGGACTGGATATATTCTGTTTGTACTGGTGGTTTTGTATTTGATTTTGCTGGATTTTCAGGATTCTGCTGCATATTCTGCTTGTATTGGTGTTTGTCTTGCTGATGTGTTTTGCAGGGACTAATTGCTTGGCTGTTTAGTTTCCCTTGCATATAGTTGCACTTAGTGACTTGCATGAACCCTACTACATCACTAGTGCCATTGGATAGAGAGATTAATAAGACTCTTAGAGAACTTAAGAAAAAGAAAAAGCACGAGAAGCAAGCTAGTAAGCAACCTGTAGGATCCACATCAAATCCACAAAATTCATCTGTAGCTTCTAATAACACATTCCTAGACCAGCATTTCATTATGGCAGAAAGGCGAGAGGACCATCGAGAACATGAGAGGGAGGCAAGAGAGCATGAACATGAGCGTGAGCGACGTGACAGGCGAGAGCAAGAGGATGAACGTCATTTTGAGGGGGGTAGGCATTTACATGATGATGATAGACCAATGCGTGAGTTCACACAGTCATATGCATCGTTTGCACCTCAAGGTTTTTATGCTAACCCCGCTAACTTTGAGATCAAAGGATCTCTACTTGCTCATCTGCCTAAGTTTACAGGTTTTCCGCATGAGGATGCCCACACACACTTGCTTGGCCTCTATCATACTTGTTCCTCCATGAAGCCACCTAATGCAGACCTGGATGACGTTCTGTTGAGAGTGTTCCAGTTCTCCTTGGAAGGAAAAGCCAAGGAGTGGCTCTTGAACCTGCCTACTCATTATGCCACTCTTTCTTGGGAGCAGCTTAAGAAGGTGTTCTTAGACCGCTATTTTCCAGTCTCCAAGATATCAAAGTTGCGGAAAGACATCACAGGTGTTCAGCAATTCTCTCAGGAGACATTCTATGAATATTGGAGCCGGTTCAACACCTTGGTGAACTCGTGCCCCAACCACAATATCTCCAAGGGCAATCTGGTGCAATACTTTTATGATGGCCTGGTGCCACAGCTCAAGATGAGTGTAGATGCTGCTTCTAATGGCTCACTTTTCAACTTATCAGCCAATGAAGGATGGAACTTATTTTCAACCATGGCCTCTAATCACCAGAATTTTTATGGACGTGATGCTCTGTATGGTGCTGCGCCAAAGGTTGCCTCTGTGAGTAGTGATGACAAGCTGTATAACTCTATTGAGAGGCTGACCGAGAGCCTCAGTCGGATGGACGGACGCTTCGTTCAGCCTACTCCTTGTGTTGATGATTCTATGGCCTTGGTGGCCTCATCCTGTGATCACTGTGGCTCGCCCATGCACCTATCCTCAGACTGTCCATCCCAAGCGGAAGTGGCGGCCATGTATAACAATGCTAGGCCTCAAGCTAAATATGATCCCTACTCTTCCACGTACAATCCGGGATGGAGGGACCATCCGAACTTCAAGTGGGGGGGAGGTTCAAACCAAGCCACAAATTCCAGCTCTTTCCAACCACAGCAACAGCTTAAGTGGGGGGGAGGTAACTACCAAGCTGCTAATGCCTATCCCTCACAACAAGGCTATGGCTCATATCAAGGGAGGCCTAACTCTAATGATCAAAGGTACAGGCCGAATCAACAAGCCAATGTTCCTCCTCCATTTATGAAGAATAATGATCCAGCTCATGCTCTTCCATCTAGTTCTTCGACATCTCAACAAGACATGATTTACCAAATGATGTCAAGTTTCATGGAAAAGTTTGAAGAGAGATTACAGAAGCAGGAAAATGCAGTGTCTCAAATGATGAATAACAAAGCTGAGCAGGACGCAAAGAAAGGTGGATTGCCATCTAATGTGGTGATTAATCCTCAAAACATTCATTCTATGCACTTAAGAAGTGGACGGAAATATGGTGAGGCCTATGAATATGAGGAGGAAGAGGAGCAAGCACAACTACCTTTTGAGGCTGAGCAGAGTCAATTGAATGAGGGAGGTCACTCTAGCTTCCAGAATGATTTCGTTGGTGACCATGTGCATGGAGAGGCTGAACTGAACCCTCCTATTGATAAACCACTTGATGAGGCTGAGAGTCTGACTAAGAAGAGTGAGGAAGCTGAGACCTCACAGGAGGAGAAGATGAAGGAGATTGTAGAGGGAAAGCGCAAAGTTGGAGAATCTTCTTCGCAAGAACAACCTACTCAGCAAGGAGATGAGTCTCCTAAAGGTAAGTCTGTTGACCCTAAACATCTTCCTTTTCCTAACTCGTATGCTTTAGCTAAGAAACAACATGATGATGAGTTAGAAAAGGAAATGCTCAATTTATTCTCTAAGCTTGAAGTGAATGTACCTATGCTTGTACTGTTGAAACAAATGCCTAAATGTGCCAAGTTTTTAAAGGATCTGTGTACTAACAAGAGAGTTGGTAATTCTAGTAGCAAGGTCCAATTAAGGACTAATGTTTCGTCTCTTTTGAAAGGGCACATGCCCTCAAAGTGCAGAGATCCGGGATCTTTCACCATTCCTTGTCAGATAGGGAAACTTAGCTTTGGGAAGGCACTTCTGGATTTAGGGGCCGCTATTAATGTAATGCCTAAGGCCACCTACTTTGCACTAGGGTTGAAAAACTTGAGTGAAACCAGTGTTGTGGTTCAACTGGCTGATAGGTCCATTAAGAAACCCTTTGGCTTTATAGAAGACATTCTAGTGAAGGTAAGGGAACTAGTTTTCCCCGTGGACTTTTATGTACTTGATATGACCAGTGACACTAGTATGGATGATTCTTTGATCCTAGGAAGGCCATTTATGAAAACTGCCAAGATGGTGATAAGCTTAGAAGGGGGATTTGTTACAATGCAAGTGGGGAATCAAATAATAAGGTTTGATGTAGGAGAAGCCATGAGACATCCTCACGAGGATTATTCTCTCCTAGGGCTGAGTGTGGTTGATTCATTGATGCATGAGATTTATGATGAGCATGCTAATTCCTTTAAGCTGAACATGTTTGATAAGATTGATACTCATATGTGCTATCATGATTCTTATGCTAGTTTGATTTCTAATACATGCTTGCATGATGTTTTTAATGATTCATCTAGCATAGGAAGTACAGTAACTGAATTCATGGATTCCATGTATGTGAACTATGATTTTGATGATGATTGCACTTCTATATCTTCTTTGTCAAGCTACAACCCCTTGGAAGAGGGAAGTTTGCTCACTTTTGTAGGACAAACGAAGGATGGAGGTTGTGTATTCACAAAGGAAATTGAGGAGTCTAGTTCACAAAGGTTTGATATTGAAGAGTATGAAGCTTTAAGGAGAAGCCGCTTACACAAGCTGAGAGAGAAGCTTTATCTGAAAGAGCATGCGCTCGCTGACGGTCCACATGTTTCTACCCGGAGCGGCAGTGGTGATGCAGACTTAAATAAGAGTGCTGAGGCCTTAGACTCTAAGAGGCCGAATCGTTGTGATGATCTGAAGCAGCCATTGACTTTTTCTAGTCACTTTGATGAGCTGCCGCAGTTTGATGATGATTTCTATGAGCCTCAAGTGCTGCAAGTTGAGATGCACACTTTGGTACCTTCTATCATTGAGCCACCTACGCTGGAGCTGAAACCTTTACCACCAAATCTTAAGTATGCCTACTTGCTTGATGAAGGGAAGCTCCCAGTGATTGTTTCTAACGCTCTGTCTTCTCTTGAGGAAGGGAAGCTGCTTGAGATACTCAGACGATATAAGGGGGCCATTGGGTGGACTCTAGCCGATCTTCCTAGGCATGAGTCCTACCACCTGCATGCACCGGATCTTACTTACTGATGATGCTAAGCCTGTGCGTCAACCCCAAAGGAGGCTCAATCCCTTAATACTTGATGTTGTGAAAAAGGAGGTAGAAAAGCTACTAAGTGCTGGAATCATCTACCCGATAAGCGATAGCGAATGGGTGAGTCCCATTCATGTGGTGCCAAAGAAGAGTGGGCTGACCGTGGTAAAGAATGAAAAAGAGGAGCTAGTACCTACACGGGTTCAGAACTCTTGGAGGGTATGCATTGATTACAGGAGGTTGAATGACTCCACGAGAAAAGACCACTTTCCATTACCATTCATTGATCAAATGTTGGAAAGACTAGCAGGCAAATCACACTATTGTTTTCTGGATGGTTTCTCCGGGTACTTCCAGGTTCCCATAGCACCAGAGGACCAAGAAAAGACAACCTTTACCTGTCCATTTGGGACCTTCGCATACAGGAGAATGCCATTCGGTCTGTGCAATGCTCCAGGAACCTTTCAACGTTGTATGATGAGTATTTTCAATGACTTGCTGGAGGATGGCATAGAGGTGTTTATGGATGATTTCTCCCTCTATGGAGATAGTTTTGATGCTTGCTTGGTCAATCTTGAGAAAGCATTGGTTAGATGCGTGGAGAAAGACTTGGTACTCAACTATGAGAAGTGCCATTTCATGGTGGATAAGGGCATAGTTTTGGGACACTTAGTCTCAAAGGAGGGCATTCAGGTTGACAAGGCCAAAGTTGAAGTAATCTCTTCTCTACCCTTCCCTACCTGCTTGAAGGAGTTGAGGTCCTTTTTAGGACATGTGGGATTTTATCGAAGATTTATCAAGGGCTTCAGCCAAATTGCTGCTCCTTTATCTCATCTGCTTCAAAAAGAGGCCGAGTTTGACTTCTCTAGTGCTTGTAAGGAAGCCTTTGTTGAGTTGAAGTCAAGGCTTATTTCTCCTCCTATCTTGGTTGCACCTAATTGGGAGCTTCCTTTTGAGCTATCATGTGATGCTTCCAACGAGGCGTTGGGAGCTATGCTCGGCCAGAGGCATGATTCATTGCCGAGGGTGATTGCTTATGCATCCAAGACTTTGGATAGAGCTCAAAGGAATTATACAACAACTGAAAAAGAATTATTTGCCATTGTCTTCGGTTTAGACAAATTTCGGCAATACTTACTTCATTCCAAAGTAACTGTATTCACCGATCATGCTGCTGTTCGTTATTTGCTGTCTAAGCCACAAACAAAGCCCAGGCTCTTGCGATGGGTGTTGCTGTTACAAGAATTTGAGTTGGAGATCAAAGACAGAATTGGAAGAGAGAACTTGGTAGCTGATCATTTGAGCCGTTTGCCAATGGATGTGGAAGGTGTTGATGATTCTTCTCTTGTTTGTGATACCTTCCCAGATGCCTTATTGTATGTTTTGAATGCCAAGAAAGATCCTTGGTATGCTCATCTAGTAAACTACCTTGTTGCTGAAGTCACTTCACCATCTCTGAACAAGCATCAAGTCCAAAAGTTGAAGAGGGATGCTGGGTATTATGTTTGGGATGAGCCACACTTGTGGAAGCTATGTAATGATCAAATAATCAGAAAGTGTGTGCAAGATGATGAAGTCCCATCAATTCTGGAGTTTTGTCATTCACTAGCTTGTGGAGGACACTTTGGTGCTAAAAAGACTTCAAGGAAAATTCTGGAGGCTGGATTTTATTGGCCAACTCTGTTTAAAGACGCTTATGAGTATTGCAAGTCTTGTGACAAATGCCAAAGGTTTGGAAGTATGGGGAAGAGACAGGAGATGCCTCAAGTGCCGATGCTATACTGTGACCCTTTCGATGTCTGGGGTATAGATTTTATGGGACCTTTTCCACCATCTAACGGCTACACATATATTCTGCTGGCAGTGGACTACCTATCTAGGTGGGTGGAGGCTGTGCCAACCAGAGCCAATGATGCGAGGGCTGTGTTGAAATTTTTGAAGTCTAATATCTTTTGCCGGTTTGGAGTTCCTAAGGCTTTGGTGAGTGATCAAGGGTCTCATTTCTGTAACAAGCTTATGTCTTCATTGCTTAGTCAATTTGGGGTGAATCATAAGGTTTCTACACCTTACCACCCCCAAACCAATGGAGAGGCTGAGGTGAGCAATAGACAAATCAAAAACATCCTTGAGCGAATTGTGAAGCCAAGTAGGAAGGATTGGAGCTTGAGACTTGAAGAAGCTCTCTGGGCATATAGGACTTCCTTTAAGACTCCTATTGGCATGTCTCCTTATCGGCTCATATATGGAAAGGCTTGTCATTTACCAGTTGAGCTGCAGCACAAGTCTTATTGGGCAGTTAAATCTTGTATTGAGGATATGGATGCTGCTGCTCAAGAGAGGCAGTTGATTCTGAGTGAGCTTGAGGAGCTGAGGAATGAAGCTTTTGAGAACTCAAGGATTTTGAAAGAAAAGACAAAGGCCATTCATGACAGTGGCATTTTGAGGAAGCAGTTCAAGGAGGGAGATCTTGTCTTGTGCTATCGTGTGAGATTCAAATTTTGTGGAGGCGGCAAGCTTAAAGACAAGTGGCAAGGACCTTATGAAGTGCTCAAGTCTCATGACTTTGTGATGGTTGAGATCAAGAATCTCAAGGATGGCCGTGTGTACAAGGTCAATGGCCACTTGCTCAAATTGTATAAGGAGAATTTCAAGCCTCCCTAAAGGTCGTTTCTTTCCTTTCCTCACTTATTCTTTTATTGCAAATTCTTAAGTGTGGGGGAAGGTGTTAGTATTAGAAAAATTAGGATTTTGTTTAAGTTTGTTAGGTTGTTAAAATAGTCTGAAATATTTCACCAGTGCTTGGGGATGCCTATTTGCTTAAGGAAGTGTCACTGGGAAATATAGGACTTGCATCCGGAAGTGTTTTTGCTTCCGGAAGCTATCACTTAGACTTTGCTACTCAGGATCAGATTGTGTTCATTTTGCTTCCGCTAGGGGATAAGTTCATTGTGCATAAGCGTCAATGCATCCGGAAGCAATTTTGCTTTCGGTAGCATGTTTGTTTCCGATAGGGATGAGAATTAGAATCTGAACCAGAGTGACTTCCTATAGCCATTTTGCTTCCGGTAGCATTTTTGCTTCCGGAAGTGACTTGAGTCTAGATCCAGTTGGGTTTCCTGAGCGCCAGTGAAAAAAAAAAAAAAAAAAAAAAAAAAAAATTATTATCATGTTATACATAATATTTTAGGTTGTGCATAGTCTGTGTTTGTTTGTAAATAATACATGCATATGAGACATTTGTTTGTTGGAACTGCCCTGCCTTTTATGTTGCTGCTTTGCCTTTAAAATACATCTTCCTACTTGATTTGATTGGTCCATTGAGGACAATGCATGCTTTAAGTGTGGGGGAGGTGTATTGTGTGCTTAAAAGTGGTCTAATTCAAAGCTTTCACACTTGATTTTTGGACTTATTTGGCATGATTTTTCTTGAAAATTTGACTTGATTATGGCTCTTGAAAGCCAATGGAATTGTCCTCTAGTGTGTGAGTAGAATTTTTGGAATGACTACTTAGGGCATTGCTTGGGGTACTTTTAAGGTATAAATAGGGTGTAAGTTTCTCATTTAACTTTTCTTAGGGAGGAAGTGACTGATTAGAGTAAGCTATAAATGTGAGAAGCCTTCAACCGAATTGAGTGGGCTAATAGTTACCTGACCTCCTAGAACTTGTCCTAGCTCTTGTTCGAGATCACAATGCATGGCATGATTGAAAATGAAAGGGGCGTTTCTTTCTAAACCCTCATGACCCAAACACTAAGCCAACCAAAAATATTATCCTTTGATTAACCCCTTTGGGCCATTCACTTTTCTTTTCCACCACCTTGACCAAAGTGTGAATAAGTGATTATAGCATATGCTTGCATTCATAGTAGTATTGTATTGTTGTATCTTGTGGGAAGCAAGCTATATGATTGAAGAACAAAAGATGGCTGAGAGCCACAAGAGAGGAAAAGAAAAGAGAAAATAGCCAAAGGCCAAAGAAAAAAAAAAAATATAAGATAATAAGGCCAAAGGCCTATCAAAAGAGAAAAAGGAAGAAAGCACAAAGTGCTTAAGATGCCAAAGGCATAAGATTGAAAAAGAAAAGAGAGATGTAGCGTGCTTTGTGAGGATTGATTTCATTGTATTGCATGCATATGTGGTGATTACTTGTTCATGTCATTGGTCATTGACTACTATCCATCATTCACCATTCATTATTAGCCTTCCATCTTACCCCAAAGTCCCCTAGATTTGGTTGTGCTATGCATATTAATGGGTGGAGAACTTAGAGCTATTACAAGCCTATGGTAATGGTCAAGTGCATTGAGCTAAAGAGTGATCACAAGTCCCTAGTTAGGCATTTTTCCTAACTTGAGCGAATGAGTTAAACACTTTATCCGGTGAGGAAAAATCTCAATTGGCACTCCTCCTAAATTTTAGTTGATTGTTAAACTTGGATTCGCTTTATATTCTTAGATTTGGCCCATGCGAAGCTTTAGGGAAAGGATCAAAAAGATCAACTTGTACACTATGATAATTCCAATTGCCTTCATTATGCTTAATGATTGAGTTAATCTTTTACATGACTTTGCCCGGAGTGCAAAGCTTAAGTGTGGGGGATTTGATTAGACCAAATTTCATACCTTTAAGCATGTGCATTTGAGCTAAATTAGTGTGGTTTATTTGTCATATTTGATCATTACTGGTACATTTTCATGCACATGCTTATGTATAAATATTTGAAGAATAATAGCCTTATTACTTGCATTTTATGGAACTAAGGGTATTTTAAGTCATTTTGACTATGAGATATGTTTTTCATGTAGGGGGGTCCCAAGTGGGCCCTACACACCCTTGGTGGAGCTTCAGTGGAGATAACTTGGCAAGAAGGAAGACTAAATGATAAGTACTCAAAGTCACATCCGGATGCAGGTTCACATCCGGAAGCATATTCACGTCTTGAAGAGTACTCATATCAGGATGCAAGTTTACATCCGGAAGCAAAGTCACATCCGGAAGCTGAGCTACTTGAAGAAGCGGACTTCCATCCGGAAGTGGATTTACATCCGGAAGTGAACATGCTGGCGCTGGCGGATAAAGACTTACATCCAGAAGTGGATTCTCATCCAGTGGATTCACATCCGGTAGTGAATGTGCTCGCGCTTGCGGTATGAAGTCTTACATCCAGAAGCCAAAGTCCATCCATCAGCGAGTACAAGAGCTAGACTGCACAATGATCAGGAATGCCAGCTACTTTTCAAAAGTCTTTTGTGCAGAGTAAATTTTAGGTAAAGTCAGCCCTGCAGTCTGAAGGTACTTGGGGAGCTTTCCAAATGAGGCAAAATTGGCGCCAAGGCCAAATTCAAGTCTGGAGGCCTCATTAAGGGCAAAAAGGGAAGCACAATCACTTGGAGAAAAAGGAGGAACCTTTGGAAATGCATGGAGATGAAATCTAGTCCACATTCATTCTCACCTTTTACCAAATACCAAAAATACCCTTTGGGCGATAATCCCAAAGCTACTCACCACTATAAAACCCCAAAACGTAACTAACTTTGGGGATGATCTGAACACATCTGACCTCTAACTTCACTTTCACTTTCTCTCTTCTCTAACAAACTCTCTCAACTCCATCTTCATCTTCTTCATCTCCGCCATGTCCAGAACCTCACAACTACCTTCATCCGCCTTCATCTCCATGTCCGGCTAGATCGCCTAGCCTTCTTCTCCAAGGAAATGTGCTTGTAGAATTAACCTGTGGCTTCATATGTTTGTAATTTTCTCTTTTAGGTTTCAAGCTAGATGTATATTTTTGCCTATGTATGACCTTGATTAGGCGTGTATAGGTTAGACATCTAGTTTTAGGTGTTCTACTTTATGTTAGTTTGAAATCTCTCTTGATTGTTAAGGACATGAAAACCGATGCTTAATTCTTGTAGTTTCATACATGTATGTGTGTGCGATTAGCTCCTCTTACATTTGTGGAATGAATTTGTTTCCTAAATGCTAGATTTAGTGTTTAGTGTTGCTTATGGTATGTTCTTGGCTTGAAAGAGCTTAAGGCTTAATTAAATTAGTTAAACTCTTGAAGACTTCTTTGATTAAAGAGATCTCGAGAATTTAGCTAGTTTATATTAAGTGAAACAAGTATATGAAGTCTGATTGAATATAAGCACGGAGTACTTGGAGGAGGAGGTACATCTCATCCATACTTTCACTCATTCACCTAATTCTGTTAGTTGTAGTTTCAATTAGTTTTAATTAGTCTTAGATATAAAACCTGCACAAAACCTGTTTGATAGTTTGCTTAACTTGTAATTAATTGACCTAAGCAAGAGATAAAACCAAACTGTGAATTGACCTAGGACTTGCTGCTAACTACTGTAGTTTAATTCTAGTTTTAATTTGTTTTAACTCTTTTTAGACGACGAAAGAGAGATAAATCAACATTCACCTAAAAATCTGAACTTGGCCGACTTAATCCATCTTAGACAGCTCATTAATGATCTAATCCAGCTCATTAATCCCACTCACTTCCATTTAACCTAACTACCTCTCATTTGACACATATCTTTCTCTCTCTTCATCTCATTTTCTCTCACTTTTCTCTCATCTTCTTCACCATTTTCTCACCAAAACCTCTCGGCCAAGCATCATTCTTCATCCTTCTCCATGATTTCTCACGCAATCTCCCTCCATTTCCACATCTCCATGTGTAGCTAAGCTTCTCCTCCTCTCCTCTCCAAGGAAAAGTGCTTGAAGAACTCACATTTGGCTTCATGATCTTGTAATTTTCTCTTTTAGGTTTCAAGCTAGTTTTACATTTTTGCCTATGTATGTCCTAGATCTAGGCTTGTATAGGTTAGAACATCTTCATTTTAGGTGTTCTACATGATTTTAGCTTGAGAACCTCTCTTTATTTGTTAAGAACATGAAAACCTAAGCTAGATTTTGTAGTTCCATATATGTTCATGTATGCGATTTGTATTCTTGAGTATGTGTGGAATGAATGTGTTTCCTAGGTGCTAGATTTAGCATTTAGAGTTGCTTTTGGTATGTTCTTGGCTTAAAAGAGCTTTTGGCTTGATTAGGTTAGTTAAATGCTTGTAGATTTCTTTGATTAAAGAAGTCTTAAGTATTTAACTAGTTTAATTAAGTGTGACAAGGTTATGAAGCCTAATTAACCTAAGGCACTAAGTACTTGGAGAGGGAGGTAGTTCCTAAACTCATTTCTTAACTCTTTACATTCGGTCACTTTAATTTTCTTGAGCATTTTAGTTGTAAGTCTTAGTATAAAATCAATCTCAACTTTCCTTGTTAATTTGCGTGACTATTGGCCTTGAATTTGCTAGAATTTAACCTAGATTGTGAAAAGACCTAGCTCACCACTACTACCTAGTAGTTGAGTTTAGAATTTTTGATTGACCTAGAAGGCGACATATAGGTTAAATCAAGTGGCGCCGTTGCCAATTTAGGTGAAATCTTGCTAGTTTTATGCTTTAGTAGTCACATTTTAATTTGTAGTTGTTTTTGTTGAAGTTGGACATTTTGTGATTTTGAGCAACTTTATACATTGTGCTTCATATTTGTGCTTGCTCATTATCATTTTGCATATTGCTGGACTGTTTTAGTGTGTATTGGCTGCTCTAGATAGCCAAAATCTTGCTAAAAAGCTTACTGGACATTGTGTGCAATTTGCTGGAAATTGCTCTGAAAACACTGTTTTGACTGACTCACTGTTTTGACTGACTCATTGTGTGCATTTTTGGAAACTGTTTTTACTGGTAAAACTAGAAGATTCAAGCTTTAATTTGATATATAATTTGCCAGAAAACTCGTTTTCTACTGTCCAGGGTGAATTTTTCAATTTGCCCTGTTTTTCTGGAATTTTCCTGCGGACCTGCTGACTTTGGAGCCTATCTGTTTGATCTTATCCTGCGCTGTTTTGCATGATCTTTGGCTCATTGGAACCAGTTTTGAATAAGCTTTTGATTGATATATTGTGCTGAATTTGTGGTGCCGTATTCGATTTTGTAGAGGTTAAAAACTACCTGTAATTGTGCATTGTCCTGCTCAATTTTGAACCAAAACTGTTTGCATTTTACTTATCTGTTTTGAGCAGTGTTTGGTTTGTTTGAAAGCTGGTTCTTTGCACTTTATATCTGCCTGGTTATTCTGGAAAAATTGGTTTGGAATTTGTGTGAAAAAGGTGCTCTAGTTACCTTCACAATTTCCTACTCGGCTAGTAGCACTCTGTGTTTTTGTGTGCATTGCTTTGCTTCTTTTGCAGGACCTTGCTGGCCTTTAAGAGAGCATATTCAAGCATTTATTTGCTTAATTTTGGAGCTGTTTGGAGCACTATTTCTCTGTCCAAAGTTTTGGACAATTGCTTTATAATTTGGTTGCATAGGGATAGCTAGTGAAAGCACCTCTCTTGGTTACATTCATTCATCACTCATTCATTCACACAATAGTCCATTTTGCTTGTGCACTTGCCTTGCATCTTCCTTTGCATATAGTTGCCTTTAGTGGACTTGTACGAACCCAGCACCACACTAGTGCCATTAAATAGGGAGATCAACAAAACCCTAAGGGAACTTAAGAAAAATAAAAAGCAAGAAAGGCAAACTCATAAGCAACATCAAGCATCCACTTCACAACCACACACTTCACCTTTACATTCTCATCACACTATTTTAGATCATCATATCATTATGGCCGAGAGACAAGAGGCTCATAGAGAACATGAGCATGAGAGGAATGATAGGAGAGAGCAAGAGGGTGAACATCATTTTGAGGGAGATAGGCAATTGCATGATGATGATAGACCTATGAGGGAGTTCACACAATCATATGCATCATTTGCACCTCAAGGTTTTTATGCTAACCCCGCTAACTTTGAGATCAAGGGATCTCTTCTTGCTCATTTGCCTAAGTTTACAGGTTTTCCTCATGAAGATGCTCATACACATTTGCTTGGCTTATACCATACTTGTTCCTCCATGAAGCCTCCCAATGCCAACTTGGATGATGTTCTCTTGAGGGTATTCCAATTCTCCTTGGAGGGTAAAGCCAAGGAGTGGCTATTGAACCTTCCTACTCACTATGCTACTTTGTCTTGGGAGCAACTTAAGAAGGTGTTTTTGGATCGTTATTTTCCCATCTCCAAGATATCCAAGCTTAGGAAGGACGTAACCGGTGTTCAACAATTCTCCCAAGAGACATTCTATGAATATTGGAGCCGGTTCAATACTTTGGTGAACTCTTGTCCCAATCACAACATCTCCAAAGCCAACTTGGTCCAATACTTCTATGATGGACTTGTGCCACAATTGAAGATGAGTGTGGATGCCGCTTCCAATGGTTCTATCTTCAATTTGTCCGCCAATGAGGGGTGGACTCTTTTCTCAACCATGGCCTCTAACCACCAAAACTTCTATGGCCGAGATGTTGCCTATGGTGGTGCTCCTAGGGTTGCCTCTTTGAGTGGTGATGACAAGCTTTATAATTCTATTGAGAGGTTGACCGAGAGCTTGAGTAGGATGGATGGCCGGTTTGTGAAGCCTACCAATTTTGTTGATGACTCTATGGCTTTGGTTGCTACATCTTGTGACCATTGTGGTTCTCCTATGCATACCACATCTTCATGTCCATCTTATGAGGAGTGTGCGGCCTTGTACAACAATTCTAGGCCTCAAGCTAAATATGACCCTTACTCCTCAACATATAATCCGGGTTGGAGGGACCACCCTAACTTCAAGTGGGGGGGAGGTTCAAACCAAGGGCAAGTTCAAAATTCCTTCCAACCACAACAACAACCTAAGTGGGGGGGAGGCCAAAATCAATCTTCCAATGCTTATCCTTCTCAACAAGGCTATGGTACATATCAAGGGAGGCCTAACCCTAATGTTCAAGGGTATAGGCCGAATCAACAAGCCTATATTCCCCCTCCATTTGTGAAGAATGATGATCAAGCTCATGCTCCAAGAAACAATGTGGTGGGTTCTCAAGCTTTTGTTCCTCCATCTAACTCTTCAAATTCTCAACAAGACATGATGTACCAAATGATGTCAAGCTTAATGGAGAAGATGAATGGGTTTGAAGAGAGTCTTAAAAAGCAAGAGAACATCACATCCATGATGTCTCAATTAGTGAACACTCAAGCGGAGCAAGATGCAAAGAAAGGAGGATTGCCTTCTAATGTGGTGATTAATCCACAAAACATGCATGCTATGCAATTGAGAAGTGGAAGGCAATATGGCCATGCTTATGATTATGAGGAGGAAGAGGATGAACCTCCATTGTCTTGTGAGGCCGAGAAGGAGACTACACATGAGGAAGGGCACTCTAGCCTTCAAAATGACTTTGTTGATGATGGTAAGCATGGAGAAACCGAATTGAATCTTCCTCTTGATGAAAAGCTTGATGAGGCCGAGAGCCTCCCTCAAAATAGTGATAAGGCCGAGAGTTCCATGGAGGCAAAGAGGAAGGAGATTGCAAAAGGAAAGCTCAAAGTTGGAGAATCTTCTTCTCAAGAACAACCTACTCAACAAGGGGATGAGTCCCCCAAAGGTAAACCTCTTGATCCCAAGCATTTGCCATTTCCTAATTCATATGCTTTAGCTAAGAAGAACCATAATGATGAATTGGAAAAGGAAATTCTTGACTTGTTTTCTAAGCTAGAAGTAAATGTGCCTATGCTTGTGCTTGTGAAACAAATGCCTAAGTATGCTAAGTTCCTCAAAGATCTTTGCACTAACAAGAGAGCTAGTAATGCAAGTAACAAAGTCCAACTTGGGACTAAAGTTTCATCTCTCTTGAAGGGGCACTTGCCCCCAAAGTGTGGAGATCCGGGCTCTTTCACCATCCCTTGTCAAATAGGGAATCTTAGCTTTGGTAAAGCACTTCTTGATTTAGGGGCCGCCATTAATGTCATGCCTAAGGCCACTTATCTTGCATTGGGGCTTAAGAACTTGAGTGATACTAGTGTGGTGATTCAATTAGCGGATAGGTCCATTAAGAAACCTTTTGGATTTATTGAGGACATTTTAGTGAGGGTGAGGGAACTAGTTTTTCCGGTGGACTTCTATGTGCTAGATATGACTAGTGACACTAGATTGGATGATTCTTTGATCTTAGGAAGGCCATTTATGAAAACGGCCAAGATGGTGATAAGCTTAGAAGGGGGGTTTGTTACAATGCAAGTGGGGAACCAAATAATAAATTTTGATGTGGGATAAGCCATGAAACATCCCCATGAAGACTATTCTCTCCTAGGGTTGAGTGTAGTTGATTCTTTGATGCATGTGATTTGTGATGAGCATGTTAATTCCTTTAAGTTGAACATGTTTGATAAATTGAATGCTCATTTGTGCTATCATGATTCGTGTGCTAGTTTGATTTCTAATACATGCTTGCATGATGTTCATAATGATTCATCTAGCATAGGAAGTGTAGTAACCGAATTCATGGATTCCATGCATGTGAACTATAACTTTGATGATGATTGCACATCTATTTCTTCTATGTCAAGCTACAACCCCTTGGAAGAGGGAAGTGTGTTCAATTTTGTAGGACATGAGGAGAATGGGAAGTGTGAGTTCACCAAGGAAATTGAGAATTCTAGTTCACAAGGGTTTGATATTGAAGAGTATGAAGCTTTGAGGAGAAGCCGTTTACACAAGTTAAGGGAGAAGCTCTACTTGAAAGAGCATGTACTTGTTGATGATCCACAAGCTTCTACCTTGCTTGATCATGGTGATTTGAGGTTGGATTTGAGTTGTGAGGCCTCAAACTTGAGGAGGCCGAATTGTTTTGATCAAAAGAAGGAGGAACCGAATTGCCTTGAGGGTTTTGAGGAGTTGCCGAATTGTGATGATGATGTCTATGAGCCTCAAATTCTTCAAGTTGAGATGTACACCTTGATTCCTTCTATTGTTGAGCCACCTATTTTGGAGTTGAAACCTTTGCCACCTAATCTCAAGTATGCCTATTTGCTTGAGGATGAGAAGCTTCCGGTGATTATCTCTACTTCTCTTTCTTCTCTTGAGGAAGGGAGGTTACTTGATGTGCTAAGGAAATACAAGAGGGCGATTGGATGGACTTTAGCCGATCTTCCCGGCATGAGTCCAACAACTTGTATGCACCGGATCTTGCTTAATGATGATGCTAAGCCGGTTAGGCAACCTCAAAGGCGGCTAAATCCCTTAATACTTGATGTTGTGAAGAAGGAGGTAGAAAAGCTCTTGAGTGCCGGAATTATATACCCGATTAGCGATAGTGAATGGGTGAGTCCTATCCATGTGGTGCCAAAGAAAAGCGGGTTAACGGTGGTCAAGAATGAGAAAGAAGAGCTAGTTCCAACAAGGGTTCAAAATGCTTGGAGGGTTTGTATAGATTACCGGAGGTTGAATGACTCAACAAGAAAAGATCACTTTCCATTGCCATTCATTGATCAAATGTTGGAAAGATTAGCCGGCAAGTCGCACTATTGTTTTCTAGATGGCTTCTCCGGGTACTTTCAAGTTCCTATTGCACCGGAGGACCAAGAGAAGACTACCTTCACTTGCCCCTTTGGGACATTTGCGTATAGGAGAATGCCTTTCGGTTTGTGTAATGCTCCCGGCACCTTCCAACGTTGTATGATGAGTATTTTCAATGACTTGTTGGAGGATGACATAGAGGTGTTTATGGATGATTTCTCCCTCTATGGAGATGGTTTTGAAGCTTGCTTGGTAAATCTTGAGAAGGCTTTGGTTAGATGTGTGGAGAAGGGTTTGGTACTCAACTTTGAGAAGTGCCATTTTATGGTGGACAAGGGCATTGTGTTGGGACATCTAGTCTCAAATGAGGGCATTCAAGTTGACAAGGCCAAGGTTGAGGTAATCTCTTCTCTACCCTTCCCTACTTGCTTGAAGGAGTTGAGGTCCTTTCTAGGACATGTGGGCTTTTATAGGAGATTCATCAAGGGATTTAGCCAAGTTGCCTCTCCTTTATCTCATTTACTTCAAAAGGAGGCCGAATTTGATTTCTCTAGTGCTTGTAAGGAGGCCTTTGTTGAGTTGAAGTCAAGGCTTATTTTGAAACGCGTGGCTGTCACCCAAGAGGGGGGGGTGAATTGGGTGAGGGAATAAAACTTTAACTCTTTTCGAAAGACTGCTCGTGCTTGTTGAAGATGTTAATAAGTAGTAGTATGCACAAGTCAGTATGTTTTGTGATGCAAAATAGAATGTTTAAATGTAAATTTAAGCACACATAAATTTATCCTGGTTCGGTCACCCAGACCTACATCCAGTCCCCAGGCTCCACCTGAGATTTTCAATCCACTATTCTTGTTTAAACCGGGCACAAGAGAAGCCTTTACACTTTAGGTTTTACGAGCACGGGTTCACCTAACAACCCACAGGTTTTACAACGGGTTCACCTGCAAACCTTACAAACGCAAGTTTTACGGGCTAACTTGCTACCTATGGAGATTTAGAAAACTTCTAAATGCTCCCCCTTACAAAATGTAAGATTACAATTATGTTCACTCTATGAACTGATTTTGTTAAACACTTAAGCTCAAAACTAACTCTCTCGAAGAGTGGATGATGTTACTCACTTAAGTACAAATGAATCACTCTCTAAGAATATTACATATCAAAGTCCGAGAGTAGAAGATGAGAGGAATAATGTTTCAGACAATAAGCTCTGTTCTCTCTCACTCTTAGTTCTTCTGAATGTAGATGTTCCTTTTATACCAGCCTCTGATTATCCAACCGTTGGAGAGGCAATAAGGCCGTTTGAATATAGCCGTTGGGGCCTTGTTTACGTTGTCCTCATTAACGTACAGCAGGGTTGACTTTGCTTTATCTGAAAAGGTGCTTTGACCAGCTGTTCTGTCAACACTGTTCTGACAACACTGTTCTAGCAAAAGTCGTTCTGACATCTATACACTGTACGATCTGACTCTTGCTTGTTGTCAGATGAGGACTTCGTTCCTCAAGCATAAGTCCAGGATGCTAAGAGACTTACTATCGGAAGCTCTCTTGCTATCTGAAGTGAAGCTCGTGGACTCTAACATTCTGCTTGCTATCACATAGAGGAACTTTGTCTTCCAAGCACTTGTCCATGAATGATAAGAGCGCTTTGCTATTGGATGCTCTCTTGCTATCAGAAGCTCTCTTATGGACTCTGACTCTTGTGGGTAGTGAATCTTCAGATGATGTTCTCCGTATCTCTCATACTCCTCATGCTTGGTAGGTAACAATGTTGTTCGAATATCTGTTAACCTCTTGTTACCGTTGGAAGCTCATCTTCTTAAACGCTCCATTAAAGCTTAGCAGGGTTGACTTGCTTTATCTCTGAAAGTTAGTCCTGGCACCTCTGCTCTGACATAAGCATTCTGACACTGCATCTCTTGAACGTTCAGACATTCATTTTGCTTGCGGAAGTTACTTCTCATCCGGAAGCAACTTTACTGAGTGTGCTGCACTTGAACGTTAGTTTAGCAATATAATCATATAGTCTCATGCAGTGGGTGTTCCTAAATCTAAGGTGTATCCGGAAGCACTTATACATCCGGAAGTAAATTCACTTGATGAGGGATTTAGTTCACCATGACTTGCTCTCGCTTAGTCTATTTCATTCCTAACAGTCAGCGCTAGTCACTGAGCTATCGGAAGCACTTTTACTTGACGTGGTGAATTCACTGACGCTTAGGGTTATACTTCTTTTATCAGCCTGTGTCAGTCTAAATTCAACAGGAAGTGATTTCTCTTGACGAGGCTGATTCACTGACGCTTGGGGTCATTCTATTCTGTCAGTCTGCGCCAGTCAAGGTCTAAGAGGAAGCAACTTCACTTGACGTTGCATTTTCACTGACGCTCGGGGTTATATCTAGTCTATCAACCTGCGCCAGTCTAAATCTAACAGGAAGTGCTTTCACTTGGGGAAGTAGACTCACTGACGCTTGGGGTAATATCTATTCTGTCGCTCTGCGCCAGTCTAAGCCTAACAGGAAGCGCTATCACTTGGGGAAGTAGACTCACTGACGCTTGGGATAATATCTATTCTATCGCTCTGCGTCAGTCTAAATCTAATAGGAAGCAAATTTACTTCTGGTTGAGTCTTAACTTAGTCTCAAGGGTTTTGTACATCTAATGCTCCTAGACTGAGTTATGACTAAGTGAAGTGCTTGCTGTCGCTGAGGGATGAGACATTCATCCGCGAGCGCTAGTCCTAGTTCATCCGGAAGTGATTCTGCATCCGGTTGTGATTCCGCTGTGGGATGAGTCTTTCATCCGTGAGCGCTAGTCTTAATTCATTCGGAAGTGAATCTGCATCCGGTTGTGACTTAACTTAGGATTTAGTGTTAGCAATCTAGACTGGGTTCTAACCAAGTGTTTCACTTGCTTCCGTTTGCGTCCTATGGGATGTGTACTCCATCCGCGAGCTCTAGTGCTAATATTACCGGAAATGATCTTGCATTCGCAAGTGATCTAACTCAGGATTCTAACCATGTCATCTAATCCTTCCTAAGTGTTAATTATGTTCTTTTAAGTACTAGACCATATCATACCTTAGTCACCATCAAAACTTAAGATTCTAACATTCTCCCCCTTTTTGATGATGACAAACCCATAGATGACTAGAGAACATAATTAAACTTAGATCACTTCCAGAGCTATATTTCATTCCCAGTTCTCTTATCTTTCAGCTCTAGACATCTCATGTCTCATCTCTAGACATCTCGTGTCTCATTTCTTCTCATGTCTCATTTCTTCTCATTTCTCTCCCCCTTTTGGCTTCATCAAAATTCAACAGGTGCAAGCTAGCCTTAGGGATGGGGATACTTCTATCGTTCTCCTAGGAATGGGCTTTCTACCTAAATTCAACAACTTTCTACCTATATTTCTCCCTATTCTCCCTAAATATTATGTAGGATAACTAAACAGTGTGAGACAGAAGGAAGAAAATATTGATTCAGTATTTTAAGTGTGTTTACTCTCCCTAACCATTATGCAAGATGTTTTGCATAACAGAACATGTTTTGCAAGGATTAAGTCTAGATCAAAACATACAAAAACAGTTCTCTTTTTGAAGGTGAAAGTTCTTTTTAAAAATAAAAGACATCAAAAGTAATTTTGACCCTCTCGAAATGATTAACATGATATCAGAATAATTTTGATGCTTTTAAAATGATGATTATGATATCAATTGAAAATCTGTGAGTTTGAATTATGTGAGTTTGAATTTGTGATATCAAATGAAATGATTGAATGCCAAGTGAAATTTGTGATACCATATGAAATGAAACCAAATCAAATGAAATTTGTGAGTTTAAAGTGCCAAAAATAATTTCCAAATAATTGCATCACAGCATCTTAAGAGTTTATTATCTATGACAGCATGTAACTCTCTATTTTCAAGGGATCATTATCGAGTAATGTCCTTTACTTCTCTTCTATATTAAGATTAATCATCACTGAATCAAGAAAGGAAGCATATAAGAGAGGTATGTTATCAATTTACTTTCCAGCATGTCATATAGAGGATACAGATGTGTGAGCTAGGATGATTTTCTAAGACAGTGAATGATTTTGAAGTCAATGCAGATTGAGAAAAGAAATCCTAAATTGACACCCTTACCAATGCCATGTATGCATCATATATAAGAGATGGTAAGGTGTAGATGTTACCACAGATGAGGAATTCTCACACTCTATTAGACTCATGAATCTGAATCATACGCAGATAAGCATGCTTCCTGACATCTTCAAGAGGTGTGCTATCTCAAGTGGAAACCCCCAGCGCAAGTGCTTTGATGATTCGCTTCGGCAAGCTGAGCTACAACCACAAGCAGACATGACTGAGCAGTCACTCTACTCTTCCCATGGTTCAATAGTTGGCCTGCTATCGAAGGCGCTGATTGTTGTGAAAGCATTCTTGCTTAAACTTGATGATTGGTCCTGCATGTGCTTGAGGAAACAAGTGCTTTTCTGATGGTCAGTGAAAGAACTTAAGATTTAACATTGGAGACCATCCTCTGGACATTCAAGTCAATCTGTGTTAATCAGCACAAGTTAATAATTTTAAGAAATCATGCTTGCTAATTGGTTTAAGCAAATGTGAGTAATGATTATGTGAAAACTAATTTTGAAATTGTCTATATGTTCACATAGTTTCACTATCAAGACATGAACTCTACTTATACTCTCATAGATAAATATCAATGTGATAGTACAGAGAATATCAAACAGGTGGCATATTTTCAGAGTTTCATAAGCAAATATAGTTCAATAAATATGCCTCAAGGATGTTCATGTTAGATCATGAAGACATGTGAATTATTAACACAATGAAATTTTGAAAAATCTTCATCCTCACAAAATAGTTTGATTTTAAGACTAAACTCGGTTTACAAAAACAACCAAATTTCAGCATATGATTACGAGAATAATTTCCAAATTTTAGCTCAAGTTCTTCTAGATATGCTCAGTGTGATCTCATTGTTCTTAGGATATCAACAAGCTTGAAATTAATACAGATTATAGCATGCTTGTGATACTATGCCATGTTTTACAGGTCTAGCAGAGTTTAATTCAAGGCATGTCAGACAAGAGAGTGACTATCCATTTAATTTCACACCAGAATATGTAAGTGATAGAAATGCTCATGTGTATTGGCGAGAGTTTCTCAGGTTTAGCATAGCAATTCCACACATCTTGATAAGAGACATTTTCGTTGTCATTCTCTCTTGGTTATATTCATTGTTCAAGCTTCAATAATCTGTGTCAACATTCTTAAACCACAAACTTGAACTGAGATCATTAGTAGATTGAGAACTTAAAGATGTAATTAAGAAGGACGTATTGTTCTCGAAACCATAGCTGCTTATGCATTGAAAAGCTTGATGCAAGAGATACCACATGAAATGGAAAATCAGAAATAACTTTTGAGTGCTATCATGAGGTATGGTTGTCATGTAGGTTTAAAGAGGATCAGAATCTGTTTTGAAAGTTTGTATATCAAAAGGATCTTTCAAAAATCAAGGTGAATGCATAAACTATTTTCTTTCATGAAAGACGCCCTTAAAAGATTCGCTAAGCATATATGTGTAAAACTGTTAAGCCCATCATGCATTTACTACCCAAGTGATTATTCAAGTAAAGAGGAAGGTAAGAATGATATCACCATAGCTCCATTCGCATCAAGCAGTAGCTCGCTTGATTTTGGTTGGCAATGCAAGGATTCTATTTTCAGAGCAGTACCAAAATCTATGCGTGACGAATGCTTATCAAGACTTGACTAATTGTTCAGATGAGGTACAGTCCTGAGTCTTGCTGAGGCTAAGGATGGATTGGAGCTGGTGCAGAGGGATGAATTTACTTGATGATCACCACCACTGGCATCTCTGGCCTCTTGAGCCCATACTTCATACACAGCTCTTCAATCAGATTGGGTGCTGGCGCAGACGTTAGACACAGGCTCAGCAGAGGGTATCTCCTATTGTGAGAGAGATAAACTTTGAACCTCCGAATTGCCTTTCCCAAGGAGATCTTCTATACTTATCCTTGGTTCGAAGCACTTTCTTCTGAGAGGTAGGATTCAAGAGCCTTTTCAATGTCGATTGAGGAATCCACTCTCTCTTGTTCTTCTCAGGATAATTTAATGGAACTCTGTGATAGCTCATCCTTGAGACAAAAGCTTTGTTCCTTGTGGTAGTGCACTGCTTCTTATGATTGTACCAGGTGGTTGCAGCAGTGACATCACCATGAGCTCTCTTCTTTGGGGCAAGAGGAACTCTTGATCTTTCCTGCGCAAGTAAGGCATTGGGAGGATGTTTTGGTACCCATTTGTACTTGGGTCCTACTTGGTTAGCACTGGACCTTACTTGTCCTTTAGGAATCCATACAAACTTATTTCTCACATTTGAATTTCTTCTAAGACTGCATGTGTGAGAAATATGTCCTAATCTACCACAATAATGACAGATAATGGAATGATAATCAAAATGGGGTTTTCTATCATTATCATGATTAGTTTTCTTTAGAAAAGTTTTTTTTGTTCCTTTGAAATCTCAGTTTCTTTTGAAAGCTTTTCTTTTTCCTTCAACAAGTGTTTACAATCAAAACATTTTTCAAGACATGTTGAAGTTTTCCCTGCCGATCGTGGGCTAACTATCGGAACCACTAGTTCTTTAAAAGAAACCTCGGAAACTTTGGACGTAGAAGAAGAAATTAGTTTTTCAAGTTTTCTATCTTTTTCTTTTAAGCCTAGAAGTTCTTTTGCAAGTTTACAATATTCGGTATATAACTCATTGTATGCATCTTGCAATTCAGAAGGTTCAAGTTCAGATCCAGATACCTCACTTTCTGAATCTTCTAGGCAGAAATGGATACTCTCTTCACTGAAGCCTGCTTCCTCAATGCCAGCTTCCAGAAGCTCATCAGTAGATGATCCACAACGAGCACGAGTTGAGCTTTGGACAGCTGCGCTTTCAAGAGATGGGTTAGAAGCATATATCACATCAAGAGTATTCCAAATGTCTTTAGCACTAGAGCAATGTTTGATTTTCTGGAAATCATTTTCAGTTAAGCCTTTGTATAAAATTTACATTGCTCTAATATTTAAGGAAAACAAATTTTTCTCCTTTTCAGTCCAGTTTCCTCTTGGTTTGAAATCAAAATCATTTTCAAAAATATCCCACATTTTCAAACTAGTGGATTGTATAAAACTTTCCATTCTTGCTTTCCACCAACAAAAATCAATATTTTCTAACACAGGTGGAATGGTATGATCAAAGCCTTTGGAAAACATTTTAACCCAAATCAGCCAAGGTCTTTACACTTGAGATCGTTGGATCCTTTAAACAAGTGACCTGCTCTGATACCAAATGAAACGCGTGGCTGTCACCCAAGAGGGGGGGGGGGGTGAATTGGGTGAGGGAATAAAACTTTAACTCTTTTCGAAAGACTGCTCGTGCTTGTTGAAGATGTTAATAAGTAGTAGTATGCACAAGTCAGTATGTTTTGTGATGCAAAATAGAATGTTTAAATGTAAATTTAAGCACACATAAATTTATCCTGGTTCGGTCACCCAGACCTACATCCAGTCCCCAGGCTCCACCTGAGATTTTCAATCCACTATTCTTGTTTAAACCGGGCACAAGAGAAGCCTTTACACTTTAGGTTAACAACCCACAGGTTTTACAACGGGTTCACCTGCAAACCTTACAAACGCAAGTTTTACGGGCTAACTTGCAACCTATGGAGATTTAGAAAACTTCTAAATGCTCCCCCTTACAAAATGTAAGATTACAATTATGTTCACTCTATGAACTGATTTTGTTAAACACTTAAGCTCAAAACTAACTCTCTCGAAGAGTGGATGATGTTACTCACTTAAGTACAAATGAATCACTCTCTAAGAATATTACATATCAAAGTCCGAGAGTAGAAGATGAGAGGAATAATGTTTCAGACAATAAGCTCTGTTCTCTCTCACTCTTAGTTCTTCTGAATGTAGATGTTCCTTTTATACCAGCCTCTGATTATCCAACCGTTGGAGAGGCAATAAGGCCGTTTGAATATAGCCGTTGGGGCCTTGTTTACGTTGTCCTCATTAACGTACAGCAGGGTTGACTTTGCTTTATCTGAAAAGGTGCTTTGACCAGCTGTTCTGTCAACACTGTTCTGACAACACTGTTCTGGCAAAAGTCGTTCTGACATCTATACACTGTACGATCTGACTCTTGCTTGTTGTCAGATGAGGACTTCGTTCCTCAAGCATAAGTCCAGGATGCTAAGAGACTTACTATCGGAAGCTCTCTTGCTATCTGAAGTGAAGCTCGTGGACTCTAACATTCTGCTTGCTATCACATAGAGGAACTTTGTCTTCCAAGCACTTGTCCATGAATGATAAGAGCGCTTTGCTATTGGATGCTCTCTTGCTATCAGAAGCTCTCTTATGGACTCTGACTCTTGTGGGTAGTGAATCTTCAGATGATGTTCTCCGTATCTCTCATACTCCTCATGCTTGGTAGGTAACAATGTTGTTCGAATATCTGTTAACCTCTTGTTACCGTTGGAAGCTCATCTTCTTAAACGCTCCATTAAAGCTTAGCAGGGTTGACTTGCTTTATCTCTGAAAGTTAGTCCTGACACCTCTGCTCTGACATAAGCATTCTGACACTGCATCTCTTGAACGTTCAGACATTCATTTTGCTTGCGGAAGTTACTTCTCATCCGGAAGCAACTTTACTGAGTGTGCTGCACTTGAACGTTAGTTTAGCAATATAATCATATAGTCTCATGCAGTGGGTGTTCCTAAATCTAAGGTGTATCCGGAAGCACTTCTACATCCGGAAGTAAATTCACTTGATGAGGGATTTAGTTCACCATGACTTGCTCTCGCTTAGTCTATTTCATTCCTAACAGTCAGCGCTAGTCACTGAGCTATCGGAAGCACTTTTACTTGACGTGGTGAATTCACTGACGCTTAGGGTTATACTTCTTTTATCAGCCTGTGTCAGTCTAAATTCAACAGGAAGTGATTTCTCTTGACGAGGCTGATTCACTGACGCTTGGGGTCATTCTATTCTGTCAGTCTGCGCCAGTCAAGGTCTAAGAGGAAGCAACTTCACTTGACGTTGCATTTTCACTGACGCTCGGGGTTATATCTAGTCTATCAACCTGCGCCAGTCTAAATCTAACATGAAGTGCTTTCACTTGGGGAAGTAGACTCACTGACGCTTGGGGTAATATCTATTCTGTCGCTCTGCGCCAGTCTAAGCCTAACAGGAAGCGCTATCACTTGGGGAAGTAGACTCACTGACGCTTGGGATAATATCTATTCTATCGCTCTGCGTCAGTCTAAATCTAATAGGAAGCAAATTTACTTCTGGTTGAGTCTTAACTTAGTCTCAAGGGTTTTGTACATCTAATGCTCCTAGACTGAGTTATGACTAAGTGAAGTGCTTGCTGTCGCTGAGGGATGAGACATTCATCCGCGAGCGCTAGTCCTAGTTCATCCGGAAGTGATTCTGCATCCGGTTGTGATTCCGCTGTGGGATGAGTCTTTCATCCGTGAGCGCTAGTCTTAATTCATTCGGAAGTGAATCTGCATCCGGTTGTGACTTAACTTAGGATTTAGTGTTAGCAATCTAGACTGGGTTCTAACCAAGTGTTTCACTTGCTTCCGTTTGCGTCCTATGGGATGTGTACTCCATCCGCGAGCTCTAGTGCTAATATTACCGGAAATGATCTTGCATTCGCAAGTGATCTAACTCAGGATTCTAACCATGTCATCTAATCCTTCCTAAGTGTTAATTATGTTCTTTTAAGTACTAGACCATATCATACCTTAGTCACCATCAAAACTTAAGATTCTAACATATTTCTCCTCCTATCTTGGTTGCACCTAATTGGGAGTTGCCTTTTGAGTTATCTTGTGATGCTTCTAATGAGGCCTTGGGGGCCATGCTCGGCCAAAGGCATGATTCTTTGCCTAGGGTGATTGCTTATGCATCTAAGACCTTGGATAGAGCTCAAAAGAATTATACAACAACCGAGAAGGAACTTTTTGCCATTGTGTTTGGTCTAGACAAATTTCGGCAATACCTACTCCATTCTAAGGTCATCATATTTACCGATCATGCGGCTGTCCGGTATTTGCTTTCTAAGCAACAAACAAAGCCTAGACTTTTGAGATGGATTTTGCTTCTCCAAGAGTTTGAGGTAGAGATTAAGGATAGAGCCGGAAGAGAGAATCTTGTAGCCGATCACTTGAGCCGCTTGCCATTAGATGTGGAAGGTATCGATGACTCTTCTCTTGTTTGTGATACTTTTCCGGATGCATTATTGTGTGCTTTGAATGCAAGGAAAGATCCATGGTATGCTCATCTTGTGAATTACCTTGTTGCCGAAGTCACTTCACCTTCTTTGAATAAGCATCAAGTCCAAAAGTTGAAAAGGGATGCTAATTATTATGTTTGGGATGAACCACACTTGTGGAGGTTATGCAATGATCAAATAATTAGAAAGTGTGTGCAAGATGATGAAGTTCCCTCCATCTTGGAGTTTTGTCATTCTTTAGCTTGTGGAGGACACTTTGGTGCTAGAAAGACTTCAAGGAAGATTTTGGAGGCCGGTTTCTATTGGCCTACCTTGTTCAAAGATGCTTATGAATATTGTAAGTCTTGTGATAAGTGCCAAATGTTTGGAAGCTTGGGGAAGAGGCATGAGATGCCTCAAATGCCGATGCTATATTGTGACCCCTTTGATGTTTGGGGCATAGACTTCATGGGACCTTTTCCACCATCTAGTGGCTATACATACATTCTCTTGGCCGTGGACTACCTTTCTAGGTGGGTGGAAGCCGTGCCAACAAGAGCCAATGATGCAAGGGCCGTTTTGAAATTCTTGAAGTCTAATATCTTTTGCCGGTTTGGAGTTCCTAAAGCTTTGGTGAGTGACCAAGGTTCTCATTTTTGTAACAAGCTCATGACTACATTGCTCAACCAATTTGGAGTCAATCACAAGGTTTCAACACCTTACCACCCTCAAACCAATGGGGAGGCCGAGGTGTCTAATAGACAAATCAAGAACATCCTTGAAAGAATTGTGAAACCAAGTAGGAAGGATTGGAGCTTGAGGCTTGAGGAAGCTCTTTGGGCCTATAGGACTTCATTTAAAACTCCTATTGGCATGTCTCCTTATAGGTTGATTTATGGCAAAGCTTGCCATCTTCCGGTTGAGCTACAACACAAGTCTTATTGGGCGGTTAAATCTTGCTTGGATGATATGGATGCCGCGGCTATGGAGAGGCAATTGACTTTGAGTGAGCTTGAGGAGCTTAGGAATGAGGCATATGAGAACTCAAGAATCTTGAAAGAGAAGACTAAGGCCATACATGATAGTGGCATTTTGAGGAAACAATTCAAGGAGGGTGATCTTGTCTTGTGCTATAGGGTGAGATTCAAGTTTTGTGGAGGAGGTAAGCTTAAAGACAAGTGGCAAGGACCTTATGAAGTGCTCAAGTCCCATGACTTTGGGATGGTTGAGATCAAGAATCTCAAAGATGGCCGAGTGTACAAAGTCAATGGCCACTTGCTCAAGTTGTATAAAGAGAACTTCAAGCCTCCATAAGGTTGTTTCTATCCTTTCCTCACTTGTTTTGCTTAGTCTAATATCTTAAGTGTGGGGGAGGACATTAGTTAGAAAAGAAATAGAATTGTGTTAGGTTTATTTTCTAGTATGTTGTTTTAGGTTGTTAGAAAAACCGAAAAAAAAAAATATTATAAACTTGTGTTAGGTTGTGTTTAGTGTTGTTTTTGTGAATAATTCATGATGGCCATTTGCATGCGTGGACTGCCCGGCCTTATCTTTGCTGCCTTGCCTATGTTTTATGCCTTCCTACTTGATTTTATTGGTCCCATTGAGGACAATGCATGCTTTAAGTGTGGGGGGTGTATTATGATGCTTAAAAGGGGTTATTTCAAAGCTTTTACACTTGATTTTTGGACTTATTTGGCATGATTTTCTTGAAAAATTTAACTTGATCATGGCTCTTGAAAGTAAATGGAATTGTCCTCTAGTGTGTGAGTAGAATTTTTGGAATGACTACTTAGGGCATTGCTTGGGGCACTTTTAAGGTATAAAGAGAGTGTAAGTTTCCCATTTAACTTTTCTTAGGGAGGAAGGGACTAATTAGAGTAAGCCATAAAAGTGAGAAGCCTCCAACCGAATTGAGTGGGCCAATAGTCAACTTGACCTCCTAGAACTTGTCCTAGCTCTTGTTCAAGATCACAATGCATGGCATGATTGAAAATGAAAGGGGCGTTTCATTTCTAAACCCTCATGACCCAAACACTAAGCCAACCAAATATTACCCTTTGATTTAACCCCTTTGGGCCATTCACTTTTCTTCTCTATCACCTTGACCAATGTGTGCATAAGTGACTATAGCATATGCTTGCATTTATATTAGTGTTGTATTGTTGTATCTTGTTAAAAGCGTGCTACATAAGTGAAAAGCCTATATGGCCGAGAGTTACTAGAGTGGAAAAAGAAAAGAAAAGTGGCCAAAGGCCAAGAAAAAGAAGAGAAAAAGAAGAAAAAATAATAAGGCCGAAGGCCTAAAAGAAAAAAAAATGAAAGCACAAAGTGCTTATGATGCCAAAGGCATAGGAGTGTAAAGAAAAAAAAATGAGAGAAGCACAAAGTGCTAGAAAAAAAGTGAGATGTAGCATGTTTGTTGGACTTGGATTTATTGTGTTGCATGCATATGTGGTGATTACTTGTTTATATCATTGGTCATTTACTACTTTCCATCATTCATCATTCATTATTAGCCTTCCATTCAACCCCTAAAGTCTTCTAGATTTGATTGTGCCATGCATAATAATGGGTGGAGAACTTAGAGCTATTACAAGCCTATGGTGATGGTTAAGTGCATTGAGCCAAAGAGTGATCACAAGTCCCTAGTTAGGCATTTTTCCTAACTTGAGTGAATGAGTTAAACACTTAAATCCGGTGAGGAAAAATCTCATTTGGCACTTTTGACAAAAATTACCCCTTTTGTCAAAAACAAGGGATTTGCACATTTCCAAAAGGGGTAATATGGAGCCAAAAATTCAAATTCAAAGTTGGAGGCTTCATTAAGGGCAAAAAGGGGAGCACAATGACTTGGAGAAAAAGGAGAGAACTTTGACAATGCACCTAGACCACATTAGGACCACATTCACTCACCTTTTACCCAAATACCAAAACTACCCTTCCTTTCCCTTCATATGCTACCTCACGGCCAAACACTCATACATTCA
Organism: Mimosa pudica; assembly: GCA_029929735.1. Lineage (NCBI taxonomy): Eukaryota > Viridiplantae > Streptophyta > Magnoliopsida > Fabales > Fabaceae > Mimosa > Mimosa pudica. Next base: position 64,500 of record JAKELP010000003.1, read on the forward strand.
CCTAAAAATCTGAACTTGGCCGACTTAATCCATCTTAGACAGCTCATTAATGAGCTAATCCAGCTCATTAATCCCACTCACTTCCATTTAACCTAACTACCTCTCATTTGACACATATCTTTCTCTCTCTTCATCTCATTTTCTCTCACTTTTCTCTCATCTTCTTCACCATTTTCTCACCAAAACCTCTCGGCCAAGCATCATTCTTCATCCTTCTCCATGATTTCTCACGCAATCTCCCTCCATTTCCACATCTCCATGTGTAGCTAAGCTTCTCCTCCTCTCCTCTCCAAGGAAAAGTGCTTGAAGAACTCACATTTGGCTTCATGATCTTGTAATTTTCTCTTTTAGGTTTCAAACTAGTTTTACATTTTTGCCTATGTATGTCCTAGATCTAGGCTTGTATAGGTTAGAACATCTTCATTTTAGGTGTTCTACATGATTTTAGCTTGAGAACCTCTCTTTATTTGTTAAGAACATGAAAACCTAAGCTAGATTTTGTAGTTCCATATATGTTCATGTATGCGATTTGTATTCTTGAGTATGTGTGGAATGAATGTGTTTCCTAGGTGCTAGATTTAGCATTTAGAGTTGCTTTTGGTATGTTCTTGGCTTAAAAGAGCTTTTGGCTTGATTAGGTTAGTTAAATGCTTGTAGATTTCTTTGATTAAAGAAGTCTTAAGTATTTAACTAGTTTAATTAAGTGTGACAAGGTTATGAAGCCTAATTAACCTAAGGCACTAAGTACTTGGAGAGGGAGGTAGTTCCTAAACTCATTTCTTAACTCTTTACATTCGTTCACTTTAATTTTCTTGAGCATTTTAGTTGTAAGTCTTAGTATAAAATCAATCTCAACTTTCCTTGTTAATTTGCGTGACTATTGGCCTTGAATTTGCTAGAATTTAACCTAGATTGTGAAAAGACCTAGCTCACCACTACTACCTAGTAGTTGAGTTTAGAATTTTTGATTGACCTAGAAGGCGACAAATAGGTTAAATCAGTACTTTTGGTCAAAAAAGACCAAAAGTTTGTCGAATATTTCACCATAACTCGTTTTCAGCACATTTGCCCGTTTTAGGGTTAAAAACAACACAAATATTTTTTTAAAAAAATTTTAATCTCGTATTTGTGTTTTAGTTTCAAGAATATCAAGAAAGTGGTACTTTTGGTCAAAAAGACCAAAGGTTAGTCGATTATTTCACCATAACTCGTTTTCAGACCATTTGCGCGTTTTAGGGTTAAAAACAACACAAGTATTTTTTTAAAATAATTTAATCTTGTTTGTGTGTTTTAGTGTCAAGAATCTCAAGAAAGTGGTACTTTTGGTCAAAAAAGACCAAAAGTTTGTCGAATATTTCACCATAACTCGTTTTCCGCACATTTGCGCGTTTTAGGGTTAAAAACAACACAAGTATTTTATAAAAAAAAATTTTAATCTCGTTTTTGTATTTTAGTGTCAAGAATATCAAGTAAGTGGTACTTTTGGTCAAAAAAGACCAAAGGTTTGTCGATTTTTTCACCATAACTCGTTTTCAGACAATTTGCGCGTTTCAGGGTTAAAAACAACACAAGTATTTTTTTAATAAATTTTAATCTCGTTTTTGTGTTTTACTGTCAAGAATCTCAAGAAAGTGGTACTTTTGGTCAAAAAAGACCAAAGGTTTGTCGATTATTTCACCATAACTCTTTTTCTGCCCATTTGCTTTTTTTAGGGTTAAAAACAACACAAGTATTTTTTTTAAACAAAATTTAATCTCGTTTTTGTGTTTAAGTGTCAAGAATCTCAAGAAAGTGGTACTTTTGGTCAAAAAAGACCAAAAGTTTGTCGAATATTTCACCATAACTCGTTTTCAGACCATTTGCGCGTTTTAGGGTTAAAAACAACACAAGTATTTTTTTAAAATAATTTAATCTCGTTTTTGTGTTTTAGTGTCAATAATCTCAAGAAAGTGGTACTTTTGGTCAAAAAAGACCAAAAGTTTGTCGAATATTTCACCATAACTCGTTTTCAGCACATTTGCGCGTTTTAGGGTTAAAAACAACACAAGTATTTTATGAAAAAAATTTTAATCTCGTTTTTGTGTTTTAGTGTCAAGAATATCAAGAAAGTGGTACTTTTGGTCAAAAAAGACCAAAGGTTTGTCGATTTTTTCACCATAACTCATTTTCAAACAATTTGCGCGTTTTAGGGTTAAAAACAACACAAGTATTTTTTTAATACATTTTAATCTCGTTTTTGTGTTTTAGTGTCAAGAATCTCAAGAAAGTGGTACTTTTGGTCAAAAAAGACCAAAAGTTGTCGAATATTTCACCATAACTCGTTTTCAGCCCATGTGCGCGTTTTAGGGTTAAAAACAACACAAGTATTTTTTTAATGGATTTTAATCTCCTTTTTTTGTTTTAGTGTCAATAATCTCAAGAAAATGGTACTTTTGGTCAAAAAAGACCAAAGGTTTGTCGATTATTTCACCATAACTCGTTTTCAGACCATTTGCTCGTTTTAAGGTTAAAAACAACACAAGTATTTTTTTAATGGATTTTAATCTCGTTTTTTTGTTTTAGTGTCAAGAATCCCAAGAAAATGGTACTTTTCGTCAAAAAAAGACCAAAAGTTTATCGAATATTTCACCATAACTCGTTTTCAGCCCATTTGCGCGTTTTAAGGTTAAAAACAACACAAGTGTTTTATAAAAAAAATGTTAATCTCGTTTTTGTGTTTTAGTGTGAAGAATATTAGGAAAGTGGTACTTTTGGTCAATAAAGACCAAAGGTTTATCGATTTTTTCACCATAACTCGTTTTCAGACAATTTGCGTGTTTTAGGGTTAAAAACAACACAAGTATTTTTTTAATAAATTTTAATCTCGTTTTTGTGTTTTAGTGTCAAGAATCTCAAGAAAGTGGTACTTTTGGTCAAAAAAGACCAAAAGTTGTCGAATATTTCACCATAACTCGTTTTCAGCCCATGTGTGCGTTTTAGGGTTAAAAACAACACAAATATTTTTTTAATGGATTTTAATCTCCTTTTTTTGTTTTAGTGTCAATAATCTCAAGAAAATGGTACTTTTGGTCAAAAAAAGACCAAAGGTTTGTCGATTATTTCACCATAACTCTTTTTCTGCCCATTTGCGCGTTTTAGGGTTAAAAACAACACAAGTATTTTTTTTTAAACAAAATTTAATCTCGTTTTTGTGTTTTAGTGTCAAGAATCTCAACAAAGTGGTACTTTTGGTCAAAAAAGACCAAAAGTTTGTCGAATATTTCACCATAACTCGTTTTCAGCACATTTGAGCGTTTTAGTGTTAAAAACAACACAAATATTTTTTTAATGAATTTTAATCTCGTTTTTATGTTTTAGTGTCAAGAATTTCAAGAAAGTGGTACTTTTGGTCAAAAAAGACCAGAAGTTTGTCGAATATTTCACCATAACTCGTTTTCAGCACATTTGCGCGTTTTAGGGTTAAAAACAACACAAGTATTTTTTTTAAAAAAATTTAATCTCGTTTTTGTGTTTTAGTTTCAAGAATATTGATTTAACCCCTTTTGTCGCCTAAAAAGATTAATCAAAACAAATCAATACTCTAATCTACTAGTTGTATAGTAGAGAGTATAGGTATTTTCCTCAATCTAGGTTAAAACTCTTGCTAATTCTAAGTATAAGCCACACAAATTATCAATGGTTTTGAGAGTGATTATGTTTGTTAACTAACTACAATTACAACTAAAAATAGCTATATTACCGAAATGAAATGGATGAAAATCAAGAGTGAAACCTCCTCCCTCAAGCCTCGATTTGTGCAATCTCAATTGATAGGCCTCATGTGACAATTTCCTCTTAATCTAACTAGCTTAAATCGACCTAAGCTTCTTAAATCTAAGAAACTTAAGTTAATTTAAACTAATTAATCAAGAAACCCTAGCTTAACCTTCATGCATTTTCATAGGCAACATAGAACCTAAATCTAGATTCTAATTATATGATTCACTTAAAGAAACAACCACAATGTAATCACATATAATTGTTCTCATAAAGCTACAAAAAATATAAGCCTAACAAACATGAAAATCAAGTTTCCTAGAAGTTAGGTTACAAGTTTGAAGAATAAATGAACTCCACATGGAAATCTCCACATAGAATCCTAGTTCTAACATACCTACAGACTTAGACATGAAAGAACTAAGATGAATACAAACTTGAAAACCTAGAAGTAGAAATCTCACACAAGGCCAAATCCATGAAGCTCATAGCACAAATCTTGACTTGAAGGAAGGAGAGGAGAGCTTAGCCAAGCTTGGAGATGGAAATGATGATGAATTTGCGTGGAGGAACCATGGAGGAAGGAGGAATTTCGTGAAAAATGGGTATGGAGGGAGAAGAGAGAAGTTGAGAGGATTTGGGAGAAGAGAGAGAAAGTGTAAGTGTGGAATGAATGGGTAATGTGTCATTTAGGGTTTTATATGGATGATTAACTATGGGATTATCACCCAAATTAAGTGTAAATTAAACCCAAATGTAAGGTAAATGAAGATTTATGGAATGTATATCTCGGCCAAAATGAGTTTTAAGGTGTGTGTTCATGTAAGAGGCCAAGTGAGGTAGTAAGGGGGAGGAAGGGTATTTTTGGAAATGTAGGGGAAAATGTGTTAATGCCTCCATGATTTGACCTAAATGTCGCCCTAAAGGTCAATCAAAGATTTTCTAAACTCAAATCCACCAAGTGACTAGTGGTGAGTATTAGGTCTTTTCCACAATTTAGGTTTTATCTAGCAAATTCTAGGGCTAAAAGTCACGCAAATTAAGCAAACAAGAAGGTTGATTTTGATTTAACTAAAACTAAAATTTAACAACTAAAATCACACAATAACCGAATGTAAGAGTGAGAATATCAAGTTTAGGAAATACCTCCCTCTCCAAGTACTTAGTGCCTTAGGTTAATTAGGCTTCATAACCTTGTCACACTTAATTAAACTAGTTAAATACTTAAGACTTCTTTAATCAAAGAAATCTACAAGCATTTAACTAACTTAACTAAGCCTAAATCTCTTTTAAGTCAAGAACATACCAAAAGCAACACTAAATGCTAAATCTAGCACTTAGGAAACAAATTCATTCCACACATACACAAGGTAACAAATCGCACACATGTACATACATGGAACTACAAAATATAAGCCTAGGTTTTCATGTTCCTAACACAAAAGAGAGGTTTTCAAGCTACAATTATGTAGAACACCTAAAATGAAGGTATTCTAACCTATACAAGCGTAGATCTAGGACATACATAGGCCAAAATGTAAAACTAGCTTGAAACCTAAAAGAGAAAATTACAAAGTCATGAAGCCAAATTTGTGTACTTGAAGCACTTTTCCTTGGAGAGGAGAGGAGAGGAAGCTTAGTTGCACATGGAGATGGTGGAAGGAAGGTGGAAAACGTGAATTTTCATGGAGGAAGGAGGAATTTCGTGAGGTGAGATGAAGGAGATGAAGATGGAAGTTGAGAGAAAAATGAGAGAAGAGAGAGAAAGTGAAAATGAGGGGGTGTGTCACAAATGAGAGGGGTTAGGGTTTTAAATGAAGTTAGTTTGGGTTAATGAGAGTGATTAGGAGTTGATGAGTTGTCAAGGATGGAATTAGTTGTCAAAGAAGATATTTTTATGTTGTGGAAGGAGGTTATGTGTGAGGTTTGGTTATGGTGAGGGAAGGAAGGGTATTTTAGGGATTAGGTGAAAAGTGAGGATGAATGTGGTCCAAAAATTGTCTCCATGCATTTCTAAAAATTCCTCCTTTTTCTCCTCTCCATTGTGCTACCCTTTTTGCCCTTAATGAAACCTCCAACTTTGAATTTGAATTTTTGGCTCCATATTACCCCTTTTGGAAATGTGCAAATCCCTTGTTTTTGACAAAAGGGGTAACTTTTGTCTTATGCCTTTGCCTTTCCCTCCAAGCCAATTCCTTGCACTCCAAGCTATCCCAAAGGGTTGTGGGGCCCACGTGGGACCCCCTACAAGAGAAAAGCACCACATAGTCAAAAATGACCAAAATACCCTTAGTTAATTAAAATGCAAGTAATTAAGCTAGGATTTTCCATATAATCACCTATAAGCATGTGCACATAAAATCACCAATAATGATCAAATATAACAATTAAACCTCACTAATTAAGCTCAAATGCACATGCTTAAACATATAAATTTCGGTCCAATCAAATCCCTCACACTTAATCTTTGAACTCCGGTCAAAGTCATCCAAAAAGTCTAACTTAATCATTAAGCATATTGAAGGCAATTGGAATTGTCATTGTGTACAAGTTGATCTTTTTGAACCTTTCCCTAGATTATCACATGGGCCAAATTTAAGGATGCAAAGTGGAAACAAGTTTAACAAGTAACTAGAATTAGGAGGGAATGCTAAAAGAGATTTTTCTCCTCACCGGATATAAGTGTTTGCACTCAATCTCTCAAGTCAGGAATAATGCCTAACTAGGGTCTTTGTAATCACTCTTTGGCTCAATGCATTCCACCTCACCATAGGCTTGTAATAGTTCTTAGTTCTCCACCCATTAGTATGCATGGCACAATCAAATCTAGGGGACTTTGGGGTTGCATGGAAGGCTAAGATGAATGATGAATGATGGATAGTGTTAGAATCTTAAGTTTTGATGAAGACTAAAATATAAAAGAATAAGCCAAGTACTTAGAAAGCAATAGGTGAACATAGAACCCCAAGTAAGAGTGCAACCGGATGTGGATTTACTTCCGGATTTACTTCTGGCAGCAAGTAACTCACTAAGAAAATAACTTAGTCCATGAGCACTAGATATACAAAACCTTAAGACTAAGCTATGATTCAACCGGAAGTGAAATTACTTCCTGTTAGATTTAGACTGGCGCTGGCTGATAGAATAGATATAACCCTAAGCGTCAGTGAGTTTACCACGTCAAGTGAAAGTGCTTCCGATAGCTTAGTGACTAGCGCTGATTGTTGGAATGAAGGACACTGAGCTAGAGTGAGTGATAGTGAACAAAATCCTTCATCCAGTGGTTTTACTTCCGGATGTAGAAGTGCTTCCGGATACATCATAGACTAAGAGAACACCCACTGCATGTGACTATGTGCTTATATTGCTAAACTAACGTTCAAATGCAGCACACTTAAGTAAAGTTGCTTCCGGATGTGAGTTTGCTTCCGCAAGCAATCAGAATGTCAGAACGTTCAGAGATGCAGTGTCAGAATGCTTATGTCAGAGCAGAGGTGTCAGGACTACTTTTCAGAGATAAAGCAAGTCAACCCTGCTATGCATTGATGAAGCATTTATTGGGCAAACGGTAACATGGGAAAAACGGCCATATTCAAACGGCTAACCCACCTACCAAGAGTTCAAATGTTTGAAGACTATATAAAGGAGTTCAACTTCATTTATGAAGCAATCAATTATCTTTGAATACTCTTGAGAGAAGTTAGAGCGAGAAACTAAGAACACCTTCAAGCATTCAAAGCTGCCCAGAAAAGTAAAGAGCATTTAACACATCGAGTGATCCTTTTCATTTACATATTCTGTACTCTTTGTTGTTAAGTCTCTTCTTGTTATAAGAGCATTGATTGTACTTAAGTGTGTAACACCATCCGTTCTTTGAGAGAACTTAGTCAGAAAAATCCTTTAAGTGTAAAGGTTAACCCCTTGCTTGGTGTGAGGGGGAGCTAGTTAGAAAGGTTACAAGTGAGCCTGTGTAAAACTTGTAGTGGTAAGGTTGCAAGTGATCCCGTGCAAAACTTGCGGTTGTAAGGTTTCAGGTGAACCCGATTAAAAACCTGAGATATAGTGGAACTCGGCCTGGGTGGTTGAGGACTGGACGTAGGTCAGGTAGACCGAACCAGTATAACTCTTGTGTTGTTTTATTTGAGCATTTATTTTTGAAGCACAATTCACCCCCCCTCTTGTGCATGCATTACTTTCATTTGGTATCAAAGCAGGTCTTTCTCACTCGATTCCAACGAATCCAGAAAGCAAAGATCCAGTAATGGATACAGACTATTCTCTACCAGATGTCTCTGTTCAACCCAACAAGCCCCCAGGCTTCGATGGGTACAACTACCCATTCTGGAAGTTTAGAATGGAGACTTATATCAAGTCAAGTGACATTAGACTCTGGGATGTAATTGAACGTGGGGATCAAACTCCCTTAGATGAGGATGGATTTGCTAAGGTGAGAGCCAGATACACTCCTGAGGACTATGCTCTAGTCCAACTAAACCATAGGGCCATACACTACATCCAGTGTTCTCTCAGCCCCAAAGAGTTTCACAGGATCAGCCACCACAAAAATGCTAAAGATATGTGGGAGGCTCTTGAGGCTGCTCACTCTAGAACCAGGGGAGTAAAAGCAAGAATTGTTGAGATGCTGGTGGAAGAATTTCACAAGTTCGCCATGCTTAGTCCCACTGAGCCTATCAGAGAGCTGGAGCTTAGGTTCACCCATCTCATCAACAATTTGGCCTCGCTGGGTAAGGATATTCCTGAAAGAGAGCAAGTAAGAAAGATCCTAAAGATCTTGAAGGGTGACTGGATCACCAAAGTAACTATCTTGCAGGAAGTCCAAGGAGAATCAACCAGCTCCATCACCGCACTATTTGGCTCTCTTGCTGAATATGAACCTACCTTGCTGGCTCAGAGAGCCCCTCAAGCCTCATCCAAGAACAAGAACCTTGCTCTTGTTGCTCCCAGCAAGGAGATCGATGTTGATGATGATGAGGATGATGAGGAGGAAATGGATGATGAGGAGATGGCTATGATGGTGAGGAAATTCAGGAAATTCTTCAGAAAGAAAGGAGGCTATCAGAGAGGTGACTCCAGCCAGAAGAAGGGATACAAGAAGGAAAAGGTCCCTGTATGCTTTGAATGCAAGAAGCCTGGTCACTTCAAGGCTGAGTGTCCCAGCCTGCAGAGGTCAAAAGGCAAAGACAAAAGAAAGGCCTTTGTCTCCTCCATTTGGGTGAATAGCTCAGATGACGAAGCAAGTGATGAAGAAGAAGTTGCCAACCTCTGCCTGGTAGCTAGAGAAGATGATGAAGAAGCATCTTCAGATCTTGACCTCACCAACGAAGATCATGAGGTAACTCTTTCTGAACTACAAGAGGCTTACAATGAGGTTCATGAAGAATTCTCTAGACTATGTAAAGCCTATAAAGTGTTGAAAACTAAAAAGGAATCACTTGAGTCCAAGGTGGACTCACTAAGTGAAGAGCTAGCGGAAGCTAGAAAGCTTCCGGTAGTGGATGGCCAGGGTTCTCCCCAAGCAGAACCCAACGCCCCAACACTTGAGAGCTGCCCTAATTGCAGCAAAATCTCAGCTGAGAAAGACAAATGCCCTGCAGAAGTTTACAAATGGTTCAGAAATGTTAAATATAATTTTAATGAATCAAAGGGCATATAGGGATAGGACTGGCTTAGGATATACTCCTAGAGGGAAAAAGTGGGTGGAACCAAAAGTAAAGCCCTACTTAAAGTTCTTCCATAAAGCCACTAGTCATAGCTCCTCACCCTTCAGCTTCTGTAACTACTGCAACAGGAAAGGACACTCCACGTCCACCTGTAATGCCAAGAAGCATGGAGCAAGTAGCTCTTACAAATGGGTCCCTAAAGGAACCAAGGCTACAAAGGATCCTCCACCTGCAAAGGAAACAAAGAGAGGACAAGGATCCCGAGCCTGGAACCATTCCACAGGGAAAACCCAAGAGCCTAGAGCCAGCACTAGGCCAGAGGCTCCAAATAATCATAAGCCCAAGGTTAAGGCCAACACTCTACCAAGGGCACTAAAACTAATGACAGAGGACCCAAGAGAGGTTGGGTACCTAAGCTTGCTTGATTATTTCAGGTGTGTCTCAAGGCATCCAAGAACAGAAAATGGTACATCGATAGCGGATGATCGAGACATATGACTGGAGACAGAGACAAGTTCAAATCTCTGGTGATCAAAGATGGAGCCACAGTGACCTTTGGAGGAAATCAAAGTGGTAAGATCACTGGAGTTGGAGAAGTCGGACCAGTCAAAGATGTCTATCTAGTGGACGGTCTCTGTCACAACCTGCTGAGCGTAAGCCAGAGCACTGACAAAGGAAATTGGGTAATCTTTGATTCAAATGAGTGCATAATAGTTGATAAGCAGGATCTGAATTTAGACAAGGCCAATTTAAAATGCAAACTTAAGGCAAATAGAAACGGAAACCTATATACCCTGGACTTATGTCAACAGCTAGAAGAAAAATGTTTAATATCTAGTGATGAGAATAGTTGGCTTTGGCATAAGAGGTTAGCTCATGTTAATTTTACTCAACTTGATATGCTAATCAAAAATGAGCTAGCTATAGGTATTCCTTCTTTTAAAGTTAAGCATGATTTTATTTGTGAATCCTGCCAACGAGGTAAGCAAACAAAGTCCTCGTTTAAAACCAAGAAGAGAGTCTCCACCAGCAGGCCCTTGGAACTAATCCACATCGATTTGGTTGGGCCAGCGAGAGTAAAGAGCTTGGGTGGAAACCTATATGCTCTAGTGGTGGTGGATGACTATTCAAGGTTCACTTGGACTATGTTTCTTGCCTCTAAGCAAGATGCTTTTGATGCTTTTGTTGTCCTGGCTAAGAAAGTGCAGAATGAGAGAGAGCTCAAAATCACAGCCATAAGGACAGACCATGGAGGAGAATTTGAGAACCATAGCTTCTCTGAGCTATGTGAACAAAATGGCATAGAACACAACTTCTCAGCTCCTAGGACTCCTCAACAGAACGGAGTTGTCGAGAGAAAGAACAGGGTTCTGACAGAGATGGCTAGAAGCATGCTCAATGAGAAAGAGGTTTCTCAAGTGTTCTGGGCGGACGCTATGAGCACTGCTTGCTACATCTCTAACAGAGCCTATGTTCGCAAGGGCTTGGACAAGACTCCCTACGAGCTATACAAAGGGAGGAAGCCCAACATCAGCCACCTCAGAATCTTTGGATCAAAGTGCTATGTGCATAACAATGGAAAGGTAAATCTGGGTAAGTTTGATCCAAAAGCTGATGTAGGTATATTTATAGGATATTCCCTTAGGAGTAAAGCATATAGAATATACAACATGAGAACTAAAACTATAGAAGAATCCATGCATGTTGTATTTGATGAAACTCCTACATGGGGACAATCCACAGAAGATGATGGAATACTTAATCTTCCAAAACTACCATCATCTTCCTCACCACCAAAAGAAACACCAACAAGCAATCCCAAAGAAGAAGATGAACCTAGTGATGAGCCTAGAGTGCAGACCGTGCCTGATGAGGCACAGTTGCCAACAGCTAGGAGACATCACAGGGATCATCCTCTTGATCAAGTGCTTGGTGATGTTTCTTCTGGTGTCAGAACTAGAAGACAAGTTCAAAATGAAGTTGAGTTCGGAGCATTCCTATCTCAAATCGAACCAACTTCAGTTGAACAAGCTCTTGAGGACTGCGACTATATTATTGCCATGCAGGAAGAGCTAAATCAATTTGAGAGAAGTCAAGTTTGGGAACTAGTCCCAAGGCCGTCTCATCAATCCATAGTGGGGACCAAGTGGGTCTTCAAAAACAAACTGGATGAGACAGGGCAAATTACAAGAAACAAAGCCAGGCTAGTAGCCAAAGGATATAACTAAGAAGAAGGTATTGACTATGAAGAAACTTTTGCTCCAGTCGCTAGACTTGAAGCAATAAGAATTCTTCTAGCCTTTGCATCCATGAAAGGCTTTAGGTTATATCAAATGGATGTAAAGAGTGCTTTTCTTAATGGCTATATTAAAGAAGAAGTATATGTAGAACAACCTCCTGGCTTTGAGGATCATAAGCATCCCAAACATGTGTATAGATTAAAGAAAGCTTTATATGGCCTGAAACAAGCTCCTCGAGCTTGGTATGAGAGACTCAGCAGCTTCTTGCTGGGCAAGGGTTTCTCAAGGGGCAAATTAGATAATACACTGTTTATTCTTCACAAAGATAGAGATATGTTAATTGTCCAAATTTATGTTGATGATATTATATTTGGGGCAACTAATGAAAAGCTTTGTGAAGATTTCTCTAAGACTATGCAGGGTGAGTTTGAGATGTCAATGATGGGAGAACTAACGTTCTTCCTAGGCCTGCAAATTAAACAGAAGAAGAATGGAATCTTCATCTCCCAAGCTAAGTACTGCAGAGAACTACTCAAAAAGTTTGGGATGGATGAATGCAAGGAGTATGACACTCCTATGAGCACCACTGCCGCACTTGACGCTGACGCAAAGGGTAAATCTGTCAGCCTGCCCATGTACAGGGGAATGATAGGTTCCCTCCTATACTTAACGGCAAGCAGGCCTGACATTCAATTTAGTGTAGGCATGTGTGCTAGGTTTCAAGCCAACCCCAAGGAGTCACACTTAACATGCGTTAAACGTATTCTGAGATACCTTGAGGGAACACAAGAACTTGGTCTTTGGTATCCCAGAGGTAACCAAGAGTTCTTGTGGGCTTACTCTGACTCTGACCATGCAGGTTATAAAACAGATAGGAAGAGCACCAGTGGACAATGCGCCTTCCTTGGTGGTTGTCTGGTGTCTTGGGCTAGCAGAAAGCAAACCTGTGTGTCTTTGTCATTCACTGAGGCAGAATACATTGCTGCTGCAAGCTGTTGTGCGCAAGTGCTATGGCTGAAGAACCAGTTGAGAGATCTTGGCTTGGAGTTCCCTGAGGCACCCATCCTCTGTGACAACACAAGCACAATTAGCCTTGCCAAGAATCCAGTTCAGCACACAAGGACAAAGCACATTGACGTCAGACATCACTTCATCAGAGACCATGTTCAAAAGAAGAATGTCAAGGTGCAGTTTGTCCCCACACAACAACAGCTTGCTGACATCTTCACCAAGCCTCTGGGGGTTGACCAATTTACTTTCATAAGAGGTGATTTGGGAATGGTAAACCCAAATGAAGTGTAAATTCTATTTATTATACTTGATTGTTTAAAACCTACAACAATACTAACTTAGGCATCGGAGTGCCAATATGTGTTTTTGGAGGTTCTCAATGTTAAATCTTAAGCATTTGCAACCGGAAGCAAAACCACTTCCGGATGATCACTCACTGACACTGGGTGTTAAATCTAAGAAGAGCGCCAGTGCCAGACCAAGGGACACGTCACTTCAGAAACGCTTCATCTCCTTCTATGAGAAGTTGTGCCCTATCTGACAAGATGAAGCGACACATGTCATAAGGTGCGCCGTTTCAATTAAAAATTTTACGTTACCCAATGTGTAAACGTTTGGTTTCATTTGAAAATATATGCCCATTTTACCCTCAGTAACTTCGCTTATAAATAGGATGTCATTTTTCACTTTCACTTTTTACTTTCACCCACATATTCTCTGCACACAACTCTTCATCTTCATCTGTGTTCTTCGCATTCTTCATACACTTTTTCGCATTTCATCTCTTTTCACCATCATCCCACACAAAAATGGCCGGATCTCATGAAACTAACCCAGTTACAAAGAAACCTTCCTCATCTAAGAAACACAAGTCAAAATCTGGGAAATCTCGGCATGAACATTCTGGGAAATCTGGGCATCGTGAAGAACATCGCGATGAACTTCAAGAACACCATGAATCTTCTGGGCAGAATGCACAAGGGCAGGATGAACATATCCAGGATCAGCCTGGAACTTCTGGTAGAGTGGTAGAACAGCCAGTGGCTTCTGGGCATGAGCAGGCGAAGGAAGCCAAGAGGAAGGGAAAGAAGAAGAAGGTTAGGTTCGCTGAAGAGCCTTCTTCCAAGAGGCAAAGGGTTGAAGAGGATGACCCTACTGTCTATAGAGATGGGGCGTTGGAGCCAGTTGCAGCCAAATTTGAGACATCCATCCCCTACTTCAACCATGGGCTGTTCATCGATCTAGATAAGATTGATGATCTAGGGTTTCCTCACCTACGCCCTTACTTGGAAAAATATATGCCTTGGCTGGGGATCAACCAGGACTACAACGTCAACGTCCTGCGAGTCTTCTGTCAATCCCTCACCTGCAAGGTTAAGTACAAAAAGGTTGATGGGAAAGAGCAAGTCCACAAACTCTCCTTCACTGCCACTGTAAGGGGGAGAACCTTCAGGTTCACTTGGAGGACATTGAACGAGATGATGGGGATCACAGACGAGAGCATGAATGAGTGGCTGTATCCTGAGGCGCTCAAGTACAGTAAAGAGGCACTCGAGACGTTGTATGGCACCAAAGGGAAGAAGGTGTCCAAGATGTCTGACTCCTACAGACTCTTGTACTACGTCTATTCCCGAATGATGACGCACAAAGGGGGTAACTTCAACGAGTTCACTCTGCTGGACAATCCATGGTTCCCCAGACTCCTCTCTCGCCAGCCAATCAACCCCGGCCAGTTGATCTGTCTTGAGCTTCAGCGTTGGATAACTAATGACAAGTCTGGCTATCTTCCCTATCCCACTATCATTGCCCTCCTCCTTGAGAAGCATCTGATCAAGGCCACATCTGCTGTGGAGGAAGAAAATGTCAAGTGTAGACCTGTGGCAGCTACCAACATCGCGAAGATGGGCATTAAGTATAACAAGCCTGCTAAGCCCACTCGCTCAGGATCACAGGCAGGGAGTGCATCTCAGACTTCAGCCCCCTCTACTTCTGGTGCAGGAGAGCAGGAAGTGGACTCCCATGCTGGACCAAGTCGTGCTGCAAGAGTGCCAGCATCTGTCAGAGCCTTTGCCAAGGAAGTGAAGGAGGAGCTTCTCTTTAGGCTGCCTGACTCCTTGGTGGGTCCTCTCCGTGCTGAGTGTGACACTAGCTTCCAGCAGCAAGGGGAGCGAATCCAGCGGCTAGAGGACAGAGTTGGCCAGGTCGAAAATCACCTTGCCAGGGTGGATGCAAAACTAGATCTCATCCTCCAGCACCTACAAATTCCCCAGCCATCACAAGGTAACCTACCACCTCCACCTCCTCCCCCAAATTCACCTCCTCTTCCCTCTGGTCACCCTCAACTTCCTCCTCCTCCTCCACCTAACACTCAACAACCTCAGCCACTACCACAAAATGACCACCAATCCCCACCTTCACCAAACAATGACCATCAATCCCAACCTTCACCTACCCATGACCAGCAAACCCAAGACTCACCCCAACATTCTCCACGCCAATCCCCACTTAACTCTCAATCTACACCTCCTTCACCCATTCTCACATGACCTAGCGCTCCTACTCGCTCTCCACTCCGCCTCTCCAACGAACCTTCCCCCCACTCCAACCCTACCCATCCAAGCTCTAGACCCAGATCCAACACCTTAGCCGAACACCTAGGATTTAACACTGCCATTCACCCCCTCAGCCAAATCTATATAAGAGATTATCCCCGCCTACAGCCACTCTCTGACGACCACCTACCATTTACCCCACACACTACCACTTCCTACACTGAATACTCCTCCACTTATCCTTTTGAAGGTCTTTTTGTCACCTCCAATTGGTTCCCCGACACTACCTCATCCCCAGAAATTACCCAACCTACCTCCTCCCCAGAGTCCTCACCCCAAAAACCATTTGGCCCTGAACCTCCACCCTCCTCTTCATCCACTCCATCCCTGGCCCTCACCCTCTTTGATGATGCCAAAAGGGGGAGAGATGTGATGTCCACTCTGCACCTGTCCATGAACACAAGGGATGTCCTCAGCCAGCCATCCCTCTGGATTGATGAAGACATCGCAGCTGCTCTCCGCCGTGCGATGGAATCTCAAAAGCTGGGTGGTGCTGAGAGCCTTATAAGAGGAGAAGCCATCCGGTTCATGCAGCAGAAGAAAACGGCTGAGCAAGGACCACAATGGGATATGGTTGTCTTTGAGCCAAATGAACAACCTTCACAGCCTGAGTCATCTTCATCAGAGCCTTCTCCAACTAAGTCAAGCAAAAACATTGTTGAGGAGATTATGATGAAGTACGGGCTGAAGAGACCCAACCATCCTCCCATTGTGATAGCCAAGCCTATTCCTGCATCATCTGGGCAAGAGTCTAAAATCCCTTCATCTGAGCGTTCATCTGCCCCTCCTCCCTCATCTGAGCCAGCAGTCACCTTCAGTGAGTCTAGAAATAAGGCCGTTGCTAGGAAGCGTGCCAAGAGAATTATTGCCACCACTGAATCTGCTGAGACTGAGGAAGAGACTCCATTTGACCTACCTGAGCAAGAAACTTCATCTGCCCAGGTTGAGCAAGAAATGCCAGTGGTTCAAGCAGTTCCAATTCTGAAGGAAGTCAAGTTGGAAATTGAAGACATGACTCCTGAGGAATTCGAGAAGTTTGGGTTCACAGACAAGTTATCCTTTGGTCAGATGGCCTGCCTCGATGCTGACAGAGCAAGTGCCATGCCCACTCCTCCAATTAGCAAAAGCAAAGGGAAGAGTAAAGGGAAAGGAAAAAGGAAAGCCCAGGAAGTTGAGGAGGATCCCAACTTTCCTGTATGGAACGTAAAAATCCGGGCTGTTCACTATCCCAATGGAGTGGTCACCTACTTCGACGATGCTACAGGGTTCCCTGGGTATGAAGAAGTGGAGAACATGAAAAGGGCATTCGAGGAGTCTATTGAATCAGAGAGGCTCAGAAGAGAAAGAGATGAAGAAGAGCTTCAGCAGATAATTGCCCAGATCGACCAGAATGTGCATGAGGCCGAGTTAGCCAAACTTCAAAACGAGAATGAAGAGAGACAGAAGGAGAGGGAGAGGAAAAAGAAACACAAACCTTGAACCCCCAATCCAAACCTTCTTTTAACTTAGAAATTTTTCCTTTGTGTTTTCATGCATACTTCATACTTAGTGTAATTTACCTGTATATGCCATTTAATTGTATATGCTATTTGTTTGTATACTCTAACATGTAACTTTTGCTTATCAATAATATCTGTCTAAGTTACTTGTTCTTATCTATTGCTTTTATTCTTTTGCAATTCCTTCTTATGAACTTAATCGATAAAACTAAGTTTGTCATCATCAAAAAGGGGGAGAATGTTAGAATCTTAAGTTTTGATGAAATATAAAAGAATAAGCCAAGTACTTAGAAACAATAGGTGAACATAGAACCCCAAGTAAGAGTGCAACCGGATGTGGATTTACTTCCGGATAGACTAGGACTTGCGCACGCGGATGAATGGTTCATCCCCCAGCGGCAACAAGTAACTCACTAAGAAAATAACTTAGTCCATGAGCACTAGATATACAAAACCTTAAGACTAAGCTATGATTCAACCGGAAGTGAAATTACTTCCTGTTAGATTTAGACTGGCGCTGGCTGATAGAATAGATATAACCCTAAGCGTCAGTGAGTTTACCACGTCAAGTGAAAGTGCTTCCGATAGCTTAGTGACTAGCGCTGACTGTTGGAATGAAGGACACTGAGAGAGAGTGAGTGATAGTGAACAAAATCCTTCATCCAGTGGTTTTACTTCCGGATGTAGAAGTGCTTCCGGATACATCATAGACTAAGAGAACACCCACTGCATGTGACTATGTGCTTATATTGCTAAATTAACGTTCAAATGCAGCACACTTAAGTAAAGTTGTTTCCGGATGTGAGTTTGCTTCCGCAAGCAATCAGAATGTCAGAACGTTCAGAGATGCAGTGTCAGAATGCTTATGTCAGAGCAGAGGTGTCAGGACTACTTTTCAGAGATAAAGCAAGTCAACCCTGCTATGCATTGATGAAGCATTTATTGGGCAAACGGTAACATGGGAAAAACGGCCATATTCAAACGGCTAACCCACCTACCAAGAATTCAAATGTTTGAAGACTATATAAAGGAGCTCAACTTCATTTATGAAGCAATCAATTATCTTTGAATACTCTTGAGAGAAGTTAGAGCGAGAAACTAAGAACACCTTCAAGCATTCAAAGCTGCCCAGAAAAGTAAAGAGCATTTAACACATCGAGTGATCCTTTTCATCTACATATTCTGTACTCTTTGTTGTTAAGTCTCTTCTTGTTATAAGAGCATTGATTGTACTTAAGTGTGTAACACCATCCGTTCTTTGAGAGAACTTAGTCAGAAAAATCCTTTAAGTGTAAAGGTTAACCCCTTGCTTGGTGTGAGGGGGAGCTAGTTAGAAAGGTTACAAGTGAGCCTGTGTAAAACTTGTAGTGGTAAGGTTGCAAGTGATCCCGTGCAAAACTTGCGGTTGTAAGGTTTCAGGTGAACCCGATTTAAAACCTGAGATATAGTGGAACTCGGTCTGGGTGGTTGAGGACTGGACGTAGGTCAGGTAGACCGAACCAGTATAACTCTTGTGTTGTTTTATTTGAGCATTTATTTTTGAAGCACAATTCACCCCCCCTCTTGTGCATCCATTACTTTCAGATAGTAGTCAATGACCAATAATATAAGCAAGTAGCTACCACATATACCTGCAATTCAATAAATCCACTTCCCACAAAGCATGCTACACCTCACTTTTTTTTCTCAAGCACTTTGTGCTTTCATTTTTTTTTTTTAGGCCTTCGGCCTTATTATTTTTTGTTCTCTTTTCTTTGCTTTTTCTTGGCCTTTGGCCATTTTTCCTTTCTTTTTCTTCACTTGTGGCTCTCGGCCACTTTCATTTTTTTTCCTAATGTAGCATGCTTTCACAATATGCAATCAATAAAACACTAATGTAAATGCAAGCATATGCTATAGTCACTTATCCACACATTGGTCAAGGTGATAGAAAAGAATAGTGAATGACCCAAAGGGGTTGAATCAAAGGATAATAAAGTTGGCTTAGTGTTTGGGTCATGAGGGTTTAGAAATGAAATGCCCTCTTTCCTCTTTTATTGTACCATGCATTGTGATCTTGAACAAGAACTAGGACAAGTTCTAGTAGGTGAAATAACTATTGGCCCACTCAATTCGGTTGAAGGCTTCTCACTTTATGGCTTACTCTAATTAGTCTCTTCCTCCCTAAGAAAAGTTAAGTGAGAAACTAGCCTCCTCTTTGTAACCTTAAAAATGCCCAAGCAATGCCCTAAGTAATCATTCCAAAAATTCTACTTGCACACTAGAGGACAATTCCATTTACTTTTAAGAGCCATGATCAAGTTAAACTTTCAAGGAAAATCATGCCAAATAAGTCCACAAATCAAGTGTGAAAGCTTTGATTAGACCACTTTTAAGAACATAATACACCCCCCACACTTAAAGCATGCATTGTCCTCAATGGGACCAATCAAATCAAGTAGGAAGGCATAAAACAAAGGCAAGGCAGCAACTAATAAGGCCGGGCAGTCCACGCATGCAAATGGCCATCATGTATTATTCACAAAACTACACTAAACACAACCTAACACAAGTTTATATTTTTTTCTTTGTTTTCTACACAACCTAAAACAACATACTAGAAAATAAACCTAAACACAATTCTATTTTTTTCTAACAAATATCTTCCTCCACACTTACGATGTTAAACTAAGCAAAGCAAGTGAGGAAAGGATAGAAACAACCTTTTAGGGGGGCTTGAAATTCTCCTTGTAATATTTCTTCCTTTGGCCCTTTTTGTTCTTTCGGACATGTTTGGATCTTTTGCTCAAAATTGGCTCATCCACATCATGGTTGGCTTTAATCTTTGTGTCAATCTTGCCTTCCTTGGACAACTTCTCTTTCGGTCTTCTTTTCTTGTTGAAGCTTTTCTTTTTGCCTTTTAATGCTTCAACATTTTCCATCACATCATTGTCCTTCAAATGATCAAGTGTCTCATGAGAACCATGCTCCTTCTTATTCTTTTCAAGCTCCAAATCGGATTCCTTCTCTTCCCACTAATCTTTGTGCATCCTAAATGAACCTACAACATTGGACAAACTTCCCTTTTGCAAGGGGTTGTAGGTATTGCAATATGGTATGCAAGAGGAAACACAATTAGAAGCAAATGGCACATTCTTTGAGGAAAAAGTATCATGCTTCTTGGTAATCCATTGAGGCCTTAAACAAGGATTTGGCCTCTTCTCCAATTCTATGTCCTCATCCCTCAATCGGTTTTTCCAATTCAAAATTTCATAGGAGGTGTAGCAAAACATCTCTTCTCCCAAGAGTAATCCGGCCCCTTTCATAAGAGCAAGCAATCCTTCCACCCTAGCTTTATAAACACAATTGAACAAACTCCCCTTTTCCAAGGGTTTGTAGCTAGACAAAGAAGATATGAATGTGCAAACATCATCAAGGTCACAATTAACATGCTTGGCCCTAGTAACATCAAAAGGCATACTTACAAGACTTGAATTATCAACAAGAGGAATCATGCAAGCATCTTTAGTATACACCAAGCAAGAATTAAATGATCTCAAAGATATGTGCTCAACATCATGTGAATTCAATCTCAAGGGACCTACATGTAGTTCTAACACATTTTCAATCAACATTTTATGTGGCCTACATGTTTCCTTGTATATGCAAAGATCATTCAAAGGCTTAACATAAGTAGGCATTTGTTCAAGAACCACAAGCAATGACACATTAAATTCCAACACAGAAAATAAATCAAGCATCATTCTTTGGACTAGCTCATGATATTTCTTCTTTCCTAAGTTACATGAACTAGGAAAGGAAACAAGTGAAGAATCAAGAATTGTACCTTGGGAGGTGCCCTCCCCAATATGATGCTGTGAGATGTCAAGGCAGCCACTTAAAACTCAAAACAATGAAGAATTAGTCCTGCAAAACAAAGAACAAAACCACCAGCCAGCCAGCAAATATATCCAGTCCAAAACAGTCCAGGAAAAATCAAGGTAAAAAAGCACTAAAGTGAGTGCTTAAATCTCCAACAAGAGTCAAAGCAATTAGACTCAATAGTAGCCCTGTGCAAAAGGACCAACAACAGCCAAGAAACACCTTCCAAATAGCCTTCAAATATGCACCGAAAAGTCCAAAATAGTCCTGCAAAAAGAAGCAAAGGAATCCACACAAAAACACAAATAGTGCTACTAGCCGAGTAGGAAAATGTGAAGGTAACTAGAGCACCTTTCTCACACAAATTCCAAACCAATTTTCCAGAATAACCAGGCAGATATAAAGTGCAAATAACCAGCTTTCAAACAAACCAAAAACTGCTCAAAACAGATAACTACAATGCAAACTGTTTTGGTTCAAAGTTGAGCAACAAAATGCAAAATTGGCGCAGTTTTTGACCAATTGACAAGCGAATACTGCACCAAAATTTCTGCACAATATATCAATCAAAAGCGTGTTCAAAAATGGTTAAAAGGAGCCAAAGATCATGCAAAACAGCGCAGGGTAAGAGCAAACAGATTGGCTCCAAAGTCAGCAGTACCGCATGCAAGTTCCAGAAAAACAGGGCAATTGCAAAAATTCACCCCGGACAGTAGAAAACGAATTTTCTGGCAAATGATATATCAAATTAAAGCTTGTATCTTCTAGCTTTACCAGTTAAAACAGTTGCAGAAAAGTCGTTATACGTTGCTCCCAGGTTTTAAAACAATGAACCTGAAATTTCAGCACTTTGAAGCAGTTTTTCCAGCAACTTTATCAAAACTTTCCAGAAAATTTCCAACCAATTTGAGACCAATAACAAAAATTCCAGGATGCTCAATATAGGTATAACAACAGACAAAAACAGTTTTTGCAAAATTCCAAGTAGTCCTATGTCAACTTAGGAAACTAGAGCCCCTAATTGCAAGCAATTACAAAACTGATTTTCCAGGAATTTTAACAAAATGTCCAGCAAGCTTCCTAGCAATATTTTGGCTAACTAGAGCAGCCAAATAATCACCAAACAGTCCAATTAATTCAGTCAACAGTGAGCAAATTCTAGTAGTCAAAGTTAAATCCACAAGATGCTTCAAAACCTAGAGTAACCGAATGAAATCAAAAACACTTACAACTATGAAAATGTAACTAAAAACCTAAGACAAGTAAGAAATTAACCAAACCGGCAACGGCGCCAATTTGATTTGACCTAAATGTCGCCCTAAAGGTCAATCAAAGATTTTCTAAACTCAAATCCACCAAGTGACTAGTGGTGAGTATTAGGTCTTTTCCACAATTTAGGTTTTATCTAGCAAATTCTAGGGCTAAAAGTCACGCAAATTAAGCAAACAAGAAGGTTGATTTTGATTTAACTAAAACTAAAATTTAACAACTAAAATCACACAATAACCGAATGTAAGAGTGAGAATATCAAGTGCATTTGAGCTTAATTAGTGAGGTTTAATTGTTATATTTGATCATTATTGGTGATTTTATGTGCACGTGCTTATAGGTGATTATATGGAAAATTGATTTATCTCTTTTTCGTCGTCTAAAAAGAGCTAAAGCAAATGAAACTAAGAATTAAACTACAGTAGTTAGCAGCAAGTCCTAGGTCAATTCACAGTTCGGTTTTATCTCTTGCTTAGGTCAATTAATCACAAGTTAAGCAAATTATCAAACAGGTTGTGTGCAGGTTTTGTATGTAAGACTAATTAAAACTAATTGAAACTACAACTACAGAATTAAAAGTGAATGAGTGAAAGTATGGATGAGATGTACCTCCTTCTCCAAGTACTTCGTGCTTACGTTTTAATCGGACTTCATATACTTGTTCTTCTTAATATAAACTAGTTAAATTCTCAAGATCTCTTTAATCAAAGAAGTCTACAAGAGTTTAACTAATTTAATTAAGGCTTAAGCTCTTTCAAGCCAAGAACATACCATAAGCAACACTAAACACTAAATCTAGCATTTAGGAAACAAATTCATTCCACAAATGTAAGAGGAGCTAATCGCACACACATACATATATGAAACTACAAGAATTAAGCCTCGGTTTTCATGTTCTTAACATAAAAGAGAGATTTCAAGCTAACATAAAGTAGAACACCTAAAACTAGATGTCTAACCTATACACGCCTAATCAAGGTCATACATAGGCAAAAATATACATCTAGCTTGAAACCTAAAAGAGAAAATTACAAGCATATGAAGCCATAGGTTAAGTCTACAAGCACATTTCCTTGGAGAAGAAGGTTAGGCGATCTAGCCGGACATGGAGATGAAGGCGGATGAAGGTAGTTGTGAAGTTCTGGACATGGCAGAGGTGAAGAAGATGAAGAAGATGAAGATGGAGTTGAGAGAGTTTGTTAGAGGAGAGAGAAAGTGAAAATGAAGTGAAAGATCAGATATATGTTAGATGTTAGTTATGTTTTGGGTTTTATAGTGGTGAGTAACTTTGGGATTATCGCCCAAAGGGTATTTTTGGTATTTGATAAAGGTTAAGATGAATGTGGACTAGATCTCATCTCCATGCATTTCCAAAGGTTCCTCCTTTTTCTCCAAGTGATTGTGCTTCCCTTTTTGCCCTTAATGAGGCCCCCAGACTTGAATTTGACCTTGGCGCCAATTTTGCCTCATTTGGAAAGCTCCCCAAGTACCTTCAAACTGCAGGGCTGACTTTGCCTTAAATTAACTCTGCACCAAAGACTTCTGAAAAGTAGTTGACATTTCTGATCATTGTGCAATCTGGCTCATGTACTCGCTGGCTGATGGACTTCAGCTTCCGGATGCAAGACTTCATGCCGCAAGCGCAAGCACATTTACTTCCGGATGAGAATCCACTGGATGAGAATCCACTTCCGGATGTAGCTCTCTGTCCGCCAGCGCCAGCACGTTTACTTCCGGATGTAAATCCACTTCCGGATGGAAGTCCGCTTCTTCAAGTAGCTCAGCTTCCGGATGTGACTTTGCTTCCGGATGCAAACTTGCATCCTGATATGAGTACTCTTCCAAATGTGAATATGCTTCCGGATGTGAACCTTCATCCGGATGTGACTTTGAGTACTCTTCATCTAGCCTTCCTTCTTGCCAAATTATCTCCATTGAAGCTCCACCAAGGGTGTGTGGGGCCCACTTGGGACCCCCCTACATGAAAAACATATCTCATAGTCAAAATGACCAAAATACCCTTAGTTCCATAAAATGCAAGTAATAAGGCTATTATTCTTCAAATATTTATACATAAGCATGTGCATTAAAATGTATCAATAATGATCAAATATAACAAATAAACCATACTAATTAAGCTCAAATGCACATGCTTAAAGGTATGAAATTTGGTCTAATCAAATCCCCCACACTTAAGCTTTGCACTCCGGGCAAAGTCATGTAAAAGATTTAACTCAATCATTAAGCATAATGAAGGCAATTGGAATTATCATAGTGTTCAAGTTGATCTTCTTGAACCTTTCCTTAAAGCTTCGCATAGGCCAAATCTAAGAATACAAAGCGAATCCAAGTTTAACAATCCACTAAAATTTAGGAGGGGTGCCAATTGAGATTTTTCCTCACCGGATAAAGTGTTTAACTCATTCGCTCAAGTTAGGAAAAATGCCTAACTAGGGACTTGTGATCACTCTTTGGCTCAATGCACTTGACCATCACCATAGGCTTGTAATAGCTCTAAGTTCTCCACCCATAGTATGCATAGCACAACCAAATCTAGGGGACTTTGGGGTTAAATGGAAGGCTATTAATGAATGGTGAATGATGGATAGTAGTCAATGACCAATGACATGAACAAGTAATCACCGCATATGCATGCAATACGATGAAATCAATCCTCACAAAGCATGCTACATCTCTCTTTTCTTTTTCAATCTTATGCCTTTGGCATACTTAAGCACTTTGTGCCTTCTTCCTTTTCATCTTTTGATAGGCCTTTGGCCTTATTATTTTTTTTTTTTCTTTTCTTTGGCCTTTGGCCATTTTCTCTTTTCTTTTCCTCTCTTGTGGCTCTCGGCCATCTTTTGTTCTTCACTCATATAGCTTGCTTTCCACAAGATACAACAATACAATACTAATATGAATGCAAGCATATGCTATAATCACTTATTCACACTTTGGTCAAGGTGGTAGAAAAGAAAAGTGAATGGCCCAAAGGGGTTAATCAAAGGATAATATGTTTGGTTGGCTTAGTGTTTGGGTCATGAGGGTTTAGAAAGAAACGCCCCTTTCATTTTCAATCATGCCATGCATTGTGATCTCGAACAAGAGCTAGGACAAGTTCTAGGAGGTCAAGTAACTATTGGCCCACTCGATTCGGTTGGAGGCTTCTCACATTTATAGCTTACTCTAATCAGTCACTTCCTCCCTAAGAAAAGTCAAATGAGAAACTTATAACCTCTTTATACCTTAAAAGTGCCCCATGCAATGCCTTAAGTAATCATTCCAAAAATTCTACTTACACACTAGAGGGCAATTCCATTTACTTTCAAGAGCCATAATCAAGTCAAATTTTCAAGAAAAATCATGCCAAATAAGTCCAAAAATCAAGTGTGAAAGCTTTGAATCAGACCACTTTTAAGCACATAATACACCTCCCCCACACTTAAAGCATGCATTGTCCTCAATGGACCAATTAAATCAAGTAGGAAGATGCATTTGAAAGGCAAAGCAGCAGCATAAAGGGCAGGGCAGTTCCAACAAACAAATGGCGCATATGCATGTATTATTTACAAGACTACACTAAACACAACCTAAAATATTATTATTTTTTTTATATTTATTATTTTTTTTTTTTTTTTTTTTTTTTTACTCACTGACGCTCAGGAAGCCTAACTGAATTCAGACTCAAGCTGCTAGGCTTCCGGAAGCAAAAAATGCTACCGGAAGCAGAACCGCTATAGGAAGTCACTCTAGGTTCAGATTCTAATCTCACCCCTAGCGGAAGCAAACATGCTACCGGAAGCAAAATTGCTTCCGAATGCAGCGACGCTTGTGCACAATGAGCTTCATCCCCTAGCGGAAGCAAAGTGAACACAATCTGATCCTAAGTAGTAAAGTCTAAGTGAGAGCTTCCGGAAGCAAAAGCACTTCCGGATGCAAAATCCTCTATTTCCTCAATGACACTTCCTGACACAAATAGGCATCCCCCAGCACTAGTGAAAATTTTTTTTATATTTAAACCTAACAAACCTAAACAAAATCCTACATATTAACATAATCCTAATTTTTCTAATACTAACACCCTCCCCCACACTTAAGAATGTGCAATAAAAGAATAAGTGAGGAAAGGAAAGAAACGACCTTTAGGGAGGCTTGAAATTCTCCTTATACAATTTGAGCAAGTGGCCATTGACCTTGTACACACGGCCATCCTTGAGATTCTTGATCTCAACCATCCCAAAGTCATGAGACTTGAGCACTTCATAAGGTCCTTGCCACTTGTCTTTAAGCTTGCCGCCTCCACAAAATTTGAATCTCACACGATAGCACAAGACAAGATCTCCCTCCTTGAACTGCTTCCTCAAAATGCCACTGTCATGAATGGCCTTTGTCTTTTCTTTCAAAATCCTTGAGTTCTCAAAAGCTTCATTCCTCAGCTCCTCAAGCTCACTCAGAGTCAACTGCCTCTCTTGAGCAGCAGCATCCATATCCTCAATACAAGATTTAACTGCCCAATAAGACTTGTGCTGCAGCTCAACTGGTAAATGACAAGCCTTTCCGTATATGAGCCGATAAGGAGACATGCCAATAGGAGTCTTGAATGAAGTCCTATATGCCCAGAGAGCTTCTTCAAGTCTCAAGCTCCAATCTTTCCTACTTGGCTTCACAATTCGCTCAAGGATGTTTTTGATTTGCCTATTGCTCACCTCAGCTTCTCCATTGGTTTGGGGGTGGTAGGGTGTAGAAACCTTGTGATTCACCCCAAATTGACTGAGCAATGAAGACATAAGCTTGTTACAGAAATGAGACCCTTGATCACTCACCAAAGCCTTAGGAACTCCAAACCTGCAAAAGATATTAGACTTCAAAAATTTCAACACAGCCCTCGCATCATTGGCTCTGGTTGGCACAGCTTCCACCCACCTAGATAGGTAGTCCACTGCCAGCAGAATATATGTGTAGTCGTTAGATGGTGGAAAAGGTCCCATAAAATCTATACCCCAGACATCGAAAGGGTCACAGTATAGCATCGGCACTTGAGGCATCTCCTGTCTCTTCCCTAAGCTCCCGAACCTCTGGCACTTGTCACAAGACTTGCAATACTCATAAGCGTCTTTAAACAGAGTTGGCCAATAAAATCCAGCCTCCAGAATTTTCCTTGAAGTCTTTTTAGCACCAAAGTGTCCTCCACAAGCTAGCGAATGACAAAACTCCAGGATTGATGGGACTTCATCATCTTGCACACACTTTCTGATTATTTGATCATTACATATCCTCCACAAGTGTGGATCATCCCAAACATAATACCCAGCATCCCTCTTCAACTTTTGGACTTGATGCTTGTTCAGAGATGGTGAAGTGACTTCAGCAACAAGGTAGTTTACTAGATGAGCATACCAAGGATCTTTCTTGGCATTCAAAACATACAATAAGGCATCTGGGAAGGTATCACAAACAAGAGAAGAATCATCAACACCTTCCACATCCATTGGCAAACGGCTCAAATGATCAGCTACCAAGTTCTCTCTTCCAGTTCTGTCTTTGATCTCCAACTCAAATTCTTGTAACAGCAACACCCATCGCAAGAGCCTGGGCTTTGTTTGTGGCTTAGACAGCAAATAACGAACAGCAGCATGATCAGTGAATACAGTTACTTTGGAATGAAGTAAGTATTGCCGAAATTTGTCTAAACCGAAGACAATGGCAAATAATTCTTTTTCAGTTGTTGTATAATTCCTTTGAGCTCTATCCAAAGTCTTGGATGCATAAGCAATCACCCTCGGCAATGAATCATGCCTCTGGCCGAGCATAGCTCCCAACGCCTCGTTGGAAGCATCACATGATAGCTCAAAAGGAAGCTCCCAATTAGGTGCAACCAAAATAGGAGGAGAAATAAGCCTTGACTTCAACTCAACAAAGGCTTCCTTACAAGCACTAGAGAAGTCAAACTCGGCCTCTTTTTGAAGTAGATGAGATAAAGGAGCAGCAATTTGGCTGAAGCCCTTGATAAATCTTCGATAAAATCCCACATGTCCTAAAAAGGACCTCAACTCCTTCAAGCAGGTAGGGAAGGGTAGAGAAGAGATTACTTCAACCTTGGCCTTGTCAACCTGAATGCCCTCCTTTGAGACTAAGTGTCCCAAAACTATGCCCTTATCCACCATGAAATGGCATTTCTCATAGTTGAGTACCAAGCCCTTCTCTACACATCTAACCAATGCTTTCTCAAGATTAACCAAGCAAGCATCAAAACTATCTCCATAGAGGGAGAAATCATCCATAAACACCTCTATGCCATCCTCCAGCAAATCATTAAAAATGCTCATCATACAACGTTGAAAAGTTCCCGGAGCATTGCACAGACCAAAAGGCATCCTCCTGTAAGCGAAGGTCCCAAATGGACAAGTAAAGGTCGTCTTTTCTTGGTCCTCTGGTGCTATGGGAACCTGGAAGTAACCGGAGAAACCATCCAGAAAACAGTAGTGTGATTTGCCAGCTAGTCTTTCCAACATTTGATCAATGAATGGTAATGGAAAGTGGTATTTTCTCGTGGAGTCATTCAACCTCCTGTAATCAATGCATACCCTCCAAGAGTTCTGAACCCGAGTAGGCACTAGCTCATCCTTGTCATTCTTTACCACTGTCAGCCCACTCTTCTTTGGCACCACATGAATGGGACTCACCCATTCGCTATCGCTTATCGGGTAGATGATTCCAGCACTTAGTAGCTTTTCTACCTCCTTTTTCACAACATCAAGTATTAAGGGATTGAGCCTCCTTTGGGGTTGACGTACAAGCTTAGCATCCTCAGTAAGCAAGATCCGGTGCATGCAAGTGGTAGGACTCATGCCAGGAAGATCGGCTAGAGTCCACCCAATGGCCCCCTTATATCGTCTGAGTACCTCAATCAGCTTCCCTTCCTCAAGAGAAGACAGAGCGTTAGAAACAATCACTGGAAGCTTCCCTTCATCGAGCAAGTAGGCGTACTTAAGATTGGGTGGTAAAGGTTTCAGCTCCAGCGTAGGTGGCTCAATGATAGAAGGTACCAAAGTGTGCATCTCAACTTGCAGCACTTGAGGCTCATAGAAATCATCATCAAACTGCGGCAGCTCATCAAAGTGACTAGAAAAAGTCAATGGCTGCTTCAGATCATCACAACAATTTGGCCTCTTAGAGTTTGAAGACTCAGCACTCTCATTCAAGTCTGCATCTCCACTGCCGCTCGGGGTAGAAACATGTGGACCGTCAGCGAGCACATGCTCTTTCAGATAAAGCTTCTCTCTCAGCATGTGTAAGCGGCTTCTCCTTAAAGCTTCATACTCTTCAATATCAAACCTTTGTGAACTAGACTCCTCAATTTCCTTTGTGAATTCACAACCTCCATCCTTCGTTTGTCCTACAAAAGTGAGCAAACTTCCCTTTTCCAAGGGGTTGTAGCTTGACAAAGAAGATATAGAAGTGCAATCATCATCAAAATCATAGTTCACATACATTGAATCCATGAATTCAGTTACTGTACTTCCTATGCTAGATGAATCATTAAAAACATCATGCAAGCATGTATTAGAAATCAAACTAGCACAAGAATCATGATAGCACATATGAGTATCAATCTTATCAAACATGTTCAGCTTAAGGGAATTAGCATGCTCATCATAAATCACATTCATCAATGAATCAACCACACTCAGCCCTAGGAGAGAATAATCCTCGTGAGGATGTCTCATGGCTTCTCCTACATCAAACCTTATTATTTGATTCCCCACTTGCATTGTAACAAATCCCCCTTCTAAGCTTATCACCATCTTGGCAGTTTTCATAAATGGCCTTCCTAGGATCAAAGAATCATCCATACTAGTGTCACTGGTCATATCAAGTACATAAAAGTCCACGGGGAAAACTAATTCCCTTACCTTCACTAGAATGTCTTCTATAAAGCCAAAGGGTTTCTTAATGGACCTATCAGCCAGTTGAACTACAACACTGGTTTCACTCAAGTTCTTCAATCCTAGTGCAAAGTAGGTGGCCTTAGGCATTACATTAATAGCGGCCCCTAAATCCAGAAGTGCCTTCCCAAAGCTAAGTTTCCCTATCTGACAAGGAATGGTGAAAGATCCCGGATCTCTGCACTTTGAGGGCATGTGCCCTTTCAAAAGAGACGAAACATTAGTCCTTAATTGGACCTTGCTACTAGAATTACCAACTCTCTTGTTAGTACACAGATCCTTTAAAAACTTGGCACATTTAGGCATTTGTTTCAACAGTACAAGCATAGGTACATTCACTTCAAGCTTAGAGAATAAATTGAGCATTTCCTTTTCTAACTCATCATCATGTTGTTTCTTAGCTAAAGCATACGAGTTAGGAAAAGGAAGATGTTTAGGGTCAACAGACTTACCTTTAGGAGACTCATCTCCTTGCTGAGTAGGTTGTTCTTGCGAAGAAGATTCTCCAACTTTGCGCTTTCCCTCTACAATCTCCTTCCTCTTCTCCTCCTGTGAGGTCTCAGCTTCCTCACTCTTCTTAGTCAGACTCTCAGCCTCATCAAGTGGTTTATCAATAGGAGGGTTCAGTTCAGCCTCTCCATGCACATGGTCACCAACGAAATCATTCTGGAAGCTAGAGTGACCTCCCTCATTCAATTGACTCTGCTCAGCCTCAAAAGGTAGTTGTGCTTGCTCCTCTTCCTCCTCATATTCATAGGCCTCACCATATTTCCGTCCACTTCTTAAGTGCATAGAATGAATGTTTTGAGGATTAATCACCACATTAGATGGCAATCCACCTTTCTTTGCGTCCTGCTCAGCTTTGTTATTCATCATTTGAGACACTGCATTTTCCTGCTTCTGTAATCTCTCTTCAAACTTTTCCATGAAACTTGACATCATTTGGTAAATCATGTCTTGTTGAGATGTCGAAGAACTAGATGGAAGAGCATGAGCTGGATCATTATTCTTCATAAATGGAGGAGGAACATTGGCTTGTTGATTCGGCCTGTACCTTTGATCATTAGAGTTAGGCCTCCCTTGATATGAGCCATAGCCTTGTTGTGAGGGATAGGCATTAGCAGCTTGGTAGTTACCTCCCCCCCACTTACGCTGTTGCTGTGGTTGGAAAGAGCTGGAATTTGTGGCTTGGTTTGAACCTCCCCCCCACTTGAAGTTCGGATGGTCCCTCCATCCCGGATTGTACGTGGAAGAGTAGGGATCATATTTAGCTTGAGGCCTAGCATTGTTATACATGGCCGCCACTTCCGCTTGGGATGGACAGTCTGAGGATAGGTGCATGGGCGAGCCACAGTGATCACAGGATGAGGCCACCAAGGCCATAGAATCATCAACACTAGGAGTAGGCTGAACGAAGCGTCCGTCCATCCGAGTTAGGCTCTCAGTCAGCCTCTCAATAGAGTTGTACAGCTTGTCATCACTACTCACTGAGGCAACCTTTGGCGCAGCACCATACAGAGCATCACGTCCATAAAAATTCTGGTGATTAGAGGCCATGGTTGAAAATAAGTTCCATCCTTCATTGGCTGATAAGTTGAAAAGTGAGCCATTAGAAGCAGCATCCACACTCATCTTGAGCTGTGGCACCAGGCCATCATAAAAGTATTGCACCAGATTGCCCTTGGAGATATTGTGGTTGGGGCACGAGTTCACCAAAGTGTTGAACCGGCTCCAATATTCATAGAAAGTCTCCTGAGAGAATTGCTGAACACCTGTGATGTCTTTCCGCAACTTTGATATTTTTGAGACTGGAAAATAGCGGTCTAAGAACACCTTCTTAAGCTGCTCCCAAGAAAGAGTGGCATAATGAGTAGGCAGGTTCAAGAGCCACTCCTTGGCTTTTCCTTCCAAGGAGAACTGGAACACTCTCAACAGAACGTCATCCAGGTCTGCATTAGGTGGCTTCATGGAGGAACAAGTATGATAGAGGCCAAGCAAGTGTGTGTGGGCATCCTCATGCGGAAAACCTGTAAACTTAGGCAGATGAGCAAGTAGAGATCCTTTGATCTCAAAGTTAGCGGGGTTAGCATAAAAACCTTGAGGTGCAAACGATGCATATGACTGTGTGAACTCACGCATTGGTCTATCATCATCATGTAAATGCCTACCCCCCTCAAAATGACGTTCATCCTCTTGCTCTCGCCTATCATGTCGCTCACGCTCATGTTCATGCTCTCTTGCCTCCCTCTCATGTTCTCGATGGTCCTCTCGCCTTTCTGCCATAATGAAATGCTGGTCTAGGAATGTGTTATTAGAAGCTACAGATGAATTTTGTGGATTTGATGTGGATCCTACAGGTTGCTTACTAGCTTGCTTCTCGTGCTTTTTCTTTTTCTTAAGTTCTCTAAGAGTCTTATTAATCTCTCTATCCAATGGCACTAGTGATGTAGTAGGGTTCATGCAAGTCACTAAGTGCAACTATATGCAAGGGAAACTAAACAGCCAAGCAATTAGTCCCTGCAAAACACATCAGCAAGACAAACACCAATACAAGCAGAATATGCAGCAAAATCCTGAAAATCCAGCAAAATCAAATACAAAACCACCAGTACAAACAGAATATATCCAGTCCAGAACAATTCAAGCAAAAATCCAGTACAACAAACAAAATTGCCAGCAAAATTCTGAACAATTTCACAATTTCCGAACAACAGTTTGGCTAACTAGAGCAGCCAATTAAGCAACAAACAGCGCAGATATGTTCAGAACAAATCAGAAGTATGTTCAAAACCTACAACTAAAAATCACCTACAACAAAAACTAAGAAAATGTAACTAAAAACCTAAGACAAGAAAGAATTCAACCAAACCGGCAGCGGCGCCAATTTGATTTATCTCTTTTTCGTCGTCTAAAAAGAGCTAAAGCAAATGAAACTAAGAATTAAACTACAGTAGTTAGCAGCAAGTCCTAGGTCAATTCACAGTTCGGTTTTATCTCTTGCTTAGGTCAATTAATCACAAGTTAAGCAAATTATCAAACAGGTTGTGTGCAGGTTTTGTATGTAAGACTAATTAAAACTAATTGAAACTACAACTACAGAATTAAAAGTGAATGAGTGAAAGTATGGATGAGATGTACCTCCTTCTCCAAGTACTTCGTGCTTACGTTTTAATCGGACTTCATATACTTGTTCTTCTTAATATAAACTAGTTAAATTCTCAAGATCTCTTTAATCAAAGAAGTCTACAAGAGTTTAACTAATTTAATTAAGGCTTAAGCTCTTTCAAGCCAAGAACATACCATAAGCAACACTAAACACTAAATCTAGCATTTAGGAAACAAATTCATTCCACAAATGTAAGAGGAGCTAATCGCACACACATACATATATGAAACTACAAGAATTAAGCCTCGGTTTTCATGTTCTTAACATAAAAGAGAGATTTCAAGCTAACATAAAGTAGAACACCTAAAACTAGATGTCTAACCTATACACGCCTAATCAAGGTCATACATAGGCAAAAATATACATCTAGCTTGAAACCTAAAAGAGAAAATTACAAGCATATGAAGCCATAGGTTAAGTCTACAAGCACATTTCCTTGGAGAAGAAGGTTAGGCGATCTAGCCGGACATGGAGATGAAGGCGGATGAAGGTAGTTGTGAAGTTCTGGACATGGCAGAGGTGAAGAAGATGAAGAAGATGAAGATGGAGTTGAGAGAGTTTGTTAGAGGAGAGAGAAAGTGAAAATGAAGTGAAAGATCAGATATATGTTAGATGTTAGTTATGTTTTGGGTTTTATAGTGGTGAGTAACTTTGGGATTATCGCCCAAAGGGTATTTTTGGTATTTGATAAAGGTTAAGATGAATGTGGACTAGATCTCATCTCCATGCATTTCCAAAGGTTCCTCCTTTTTCTCCAAGTGATTGTGCTTCCCTTTTTGCCCTTAATGAGGCCCCCAGACTTGAATTTGACCTTGGCGCCAATTTTGCCTCATTTGGAAAGCTCCCCAAGTACCTTCAAGCTGCAGGGCTGACTTTGCCTTAAATTAACTCTGCACCAAAGACTTCTGAAAAGTAGTTGACATTTCTGATCATTGTGCAATCTGGCTCATGTACTCGCTGGCTGATGGACTTCAGCTTCCGGATGCAAGACTTCATGCCGCAAGCGCAAGCACATTTACTTCCGGATGAGAATCCACTGGATGAGAATCCACTTCCGGATGTAGCTCTCTGTCCGCCAGCGCCAGCACGTTTACTTCCGGATGTAAATCCACTTCCGGATGGAAGTCCGCTTCTTCAAGTAGCTCAGCTTCCGGATGTGACTTTGCTTCCGGATGCAAACTTGCATCCTGATATGAGTACTCTTCCAAATGTGAATATGCTTCCGGATGTGAACCTTCATCCGGATGTGACTTTGAGTACTCTTCATCTAGCCTTCCTTCTTGCCAAATTATCTCCATTGAAGCTCCACCAAGGGTGTGTGGGGCCCACTTGGGACCCCCCTACATGAAAAACATATCTCATAGTCAAAATGACCAAAATACCCTTAGTTCCATAAAATGCAAGTAATAAGGCTATTATTCTTCAAATATTTATACATAAGCATGTGCATTAAAATGTATCAATAATGATCAAATATAACAAATGAACCATACTAATTAAGCTCAAATGCACATGCTTAAAGGTATGAAATTTGGTCTAATCAAAATGTGCAAATCCCTTGTTTTTGACAAAAGGGGTAACTTTTGTCTTATGCCTTTGCCTTTCCCTCCAAGCCAATTCCTTGCACTCCAAGCTATCCCAAAGGGTTGTGGGGCCCACGTGGGACCCCCTACAAGAGAAAAGCACCACATAGTCAAAAATGACCAAAATACCCTTAGTTAATTAAAATGCAAGTAATTAAGCTAGGATTTTCCATATAATCACCTATAAGCATGTGCACATAAAATCACCAATAATGATCAAATATAACAATTAAACCTCACTAATTAAGCTCAAATGCACATGCTTAAACATATAAATTTCGGTCCAATCAAATCCCCCACACTTAATCTTTGAACTCCGGTCAAAGTCATCCAAAAAGTCTAACTTAATCATTAAGCATATTGAAGGCAATTGGAATTGTCATTGTGTACAAGTTGATCTTTTTGAACCTTTCCCTAGATTATCACATGGGCCAAATTTAAGGATGCAAAGTGGAAACAAGTTTAACAAGTAACTAGAATTAGGAGGGAATGCTAAAAGAGATTTTTCTCCTCACCGGATATAAGTGTTTGCACTCAATCTCTCAAGTCAGGAGTAATGCCTAACTAGGGTCTTTGTAATCACTCTTTGGCTCAATGCATTAAACCTCACCATAGGCTTGTATGGAAGGCACAATCAAATCTAGGGGACTTTGGGGTTGCATGGAAGGCTAAGATGAATGATGAATTATGGATAGTAGTCAATGACCAATAATATAAGCAAGTAGCTACCACATATACCTGCAATTCAATAAATCCACTTCCCACAAAGCATGCTACACCTCACTTTTTTTTCTCAAGCACTTTGTGCTTTCATTTTTTTTTCTTTTAGGCCTTCGGCCTTATTATTTTTTGTTCTCTTTTCTTTGCTTTTTCTTGGCCTTTGGCCATTTTTCCTTTCTTTTTCTTCACTTGTGGCTTTCGGCCACTTTCATTTTTTTCCTAATGTAGCATGCATTCACAATATGCAATCAATAAAACACTAATGTAAATGCAAGCATATGCTATAGTCACTTATCCACACATTGGTTAAGGTGATAGAAAAGAATAGTGAATGGCCCAAAGGGGTTGAATCAAAGGATAATATTTGGTTGGCTTAGTGTTTGGGTCATGAGGGTTTAGAAATGAAATGCCCTCTTTCCTCTTTAATTGTACCATGCATTGTGATCTTGAACAAGAACTAGGACAAGTTCTAGTAGGTGAAATAACTATTGGCCCACTCAATTCGGTTGAAGGCTTCTCACTTTATGGCTTACTCTAATTAGTCTCTTCCTCCCTAAGAAAAGTTAAGTGAGAAACTAGCCTCCTCTTTGTAACCTTAAAAATGCCCCAAGCAAAGCCCTAAGTAATCATTGCAAAAATTCTACTTGCACACTAGAGGACAATTCCATTTACTTTTAAGAGCCATGATCAAGTTAAACTTTCAAGGAAAATCATGCCAAATAAGTCCACAAATCAAGTGTGAAAGCTTTGATTAGACCACTTTTAAGCACATAATACACCCCCCACACTTAAAGCATGCATTGTCCTCAATGGGACCAATCAAATCAAGTAGGAAGGCATAAAACAAAGGCAAGGTAGCAACTAATAAGGCCGGGCAGTCCACGCATGCAAATGGCCATCATGTATTATTCACAAAACTACACTAAACACAACCTAACACAAGTTTATATTTTTTTCTTTGTTTTCTACACAACCTAAAACAACATACTAGAAAATAAACCTAAACACAATTCTATTTTTTTCTAACAAATATCTTCCTCCACACTTACGATGTTAAACTAAGCAAAGCAAGTGAGGAAAGGATAGAAACAACCTTTTAGGGGGGCTTGAAATTCTCCTTGTAATATTTCTTCCTTTGGCCCTTTTTGTTCTTTCGGACATGTTTGGATCTTTTGCTCAAAATTGGCTCATCCACATCATGGTTGGCTTTAATCTTTGTGTCAATCTTGCCTTCCTTGGACAACTTCTCTTTCGGTCTTCTTTTCTTGTTGAAGCTTTTCTTTTTGCCTTTTAATGCTTCAACATTTTCCATCACATCATTGTCCTTCAAATGATCAAGTGTCTCAAGAGAACCATGCTCCTTCTTATTCTTTTCAAGCTCCAAATCGGATTCCTTCTCTTCCCACTAATCTTTGTGCATCCTAAATGAACCTACAACATTGGACAAACTTCCCTTTCGCAAGGGGTTGTAGGTATTGCAATATGGTATGCAAGAGGAAACACAATTAGAAGCAAATGGCACATTCTTTGAGGAAAAAGTATCATGCTTCTTGGTAATCCATTGAGGCCTTAAACAAGGATTTGGCCTCTTCTCCAATTATATGTCCTCATCCCTCAATCGGTTTTTCCAATTCAAAATTTCATAGGAGGTGTAGCAAAACATATCTTCTCCCAAGAGTAATCTGGCCCCTTTCATAAGAGCAAGCAATCCTTCCACCCTAGCTTTATAAACACAATTGAACAAACTCCCCTTTTCCAAGGGTTTGTAGCTAGACAAAGAAGATATGAATGTGCAAACATCATCAAGGTCACAATTAACATGCTTGGCCCTAGTAACATCAAAAGGCATGTTTACAAGACTTGAATTATCAACAAGAGGAATCATGCAAGCATCTTTAGTATACACCAAGCAAGAATTAAATGATCTCAAAGATATGTGCTCAACATCATGTGAATTCAATCTCAAGGGACCTACATGTAGTTCTAACACATTTTCAATCAACATTTTATGTGGCCTACATGCTTCCTTGTATATGCAAAGATCATTCAAAGGCTTAACATAAGTAGGCATTTGTTCAAGAACCACAAGCAATGGCACATTAAATTCCAACACAGAAAATAAATCAAGCATCATTCTTTGGACTAGTTCATGATATTTCTTCTTTCCTAAGTTACATGAACTAGGAAAGGAAACAAGTGAAGAATCAAGAATTGTACCTTGGGAGGTGCCCTCCCCAATTTGATGCATGATTTGTGAAGTAGAGAAAGATCCAAGTTCTTGTGCCAATTGCTCTTCAACATTACATTTCCCTTTAGAATTTTCAAACTTGTTTGCTTCAAAGGGAGTATGACTCTCGGCCTCCTCTTGTTTCTCATCATTTGAATGAGGCAATTCGGCCTCTTCATGATTCTCTTCATGTACATTGTTTGCTTGAGTGCTAGGGTGATTTTCTATGTTCACTTCACCCTTAGAATCGGCCTCTTTCCTTGGAGCATCACACAATTCATCATTTTGCTCAATTGCATTAAGAAACTCCATGATTATTTCGTGCTCATCATTGGAATCAACAACCATAGCAACATCATCATCCTCATCATCATATTTGGCCATCAATTGGACTACATTCATGTCTTTAGGATTTACCACAATATTTGAAGGTGAACCCCCCTTTTTAACCTCCTCTTCACTCTTAGAATTGGCAAAATTAGACACAAATGTTTGAAGAGTGTCTTGTCTAGTTTCAAGCTTGTTGAAGTTGTCCAATATAGGTGTCACCATTTCGGCCAACTCATTGCCTCCACTTGGAAAGGATGTAGAAGCTTGTTGCACCTCATTTGGAGCTTTGAAATTCGGCCTATATCCATGAAAATATGGATTAGGCTTCACTTGTTGAGGAGCTTCTTGATAAGCATACATATTTGGCCCTTTAGTGATGGAACAAGAATTAGGCCTCATTTGGTAAGGGATATGTGTTTGATGTTGATGAACATACCCTTGTTGAGCTTGAAAATCATGTGAGGTATTAGCATTTCCTCCTCCCCCCCACTTGAAGCTTGGATGATCCCTCCATCCTTGATTATTGGTTTGTGAGGTGGGATCCCTCATTTGAACTTGATGGCTAGGGTTAGAATACATGGTCAATTCCTCTTGACAATGAGTAGGACAATTAGAGGATTCATGCATGGGAGATGCACAAAACTAACAAAAGGTATGCACCATGGCCATGGAGTTGGACATAGCCATGGAATTCACCGGCTTCTCAAGCTTCTCCTCCATTCTATCCAATCTATCACAAAGCTTATCAAAGAGGTTAGCCAACTTCACCTCATGGGAAATTGAAGGCTTTTCATTCATACACAAAGAGTCTCTTGCATAGAATTGATGATGGTTGTTGGCCATAGTGTCAAACAAGTTCCACCCCTCATTCGCCGAGAGGTTAAAGATTGAACCATTAGAGGCCGCATCAATGGTCATCTTGAGATGAGGTAGAAGGCCATCATAGAAATATTGCACTAAGTTTGCCTTTGAGATGCTATGATTCGGACAAGAGTTGATCAATGTGTTAAACCGGGTCCAATACTCATAGAAACTCTCTTGTAGTAATTGTTGAACCCCGGTGATGTCTGTAACATCCCAAATATAATATAATAAATATATATATATATATATATATATATATATATATATATATATATATATAGACACACATACATAATAAATTAATGAATTAATAAATCAATAAACTAGAGTATCTTTAGAACTAAATGATATTAATTTTATATAATGAAATTATTAAGATTTTCATTTAAATGATGGTTTGGGTTAGTTTTATAGAGAAGAAATTAGAATGGGCCACTAATGTAACTTCATTTGGGCTCAAACCCTAAATAACCCCTTTTGTAAACCTAATGCTACATCTCCTCCTTTCCTCAATGTTTTGGCCGCCGAAAACATCATCATCATCATCAATTTCTTCCTCCTTCCAATTTCACTTACTTCTCATCTCCTTCACTCTTTCAACTTCACAAATCCCACTTCCCATTACTTCCTTCTCTTACATTCCTCACTATCAAACTATTTCTCACTGCTTCTCCGGTGACCTCCTTCTTCTCCGGCGACCTCCTTCTTCTCCGGCGAGGTCCGATAGTGACGGCAAGCGGCACTGCAAACCGTCAACAACTTAGTCAACGTGAACCACGCCAGCTTCGTTTTTCCGGTGAGAAAACGGCGGAAATCGCCACGCCTCTACATACAAACCCATAAACAAATTCAAGGTGAATTCCTCCTTTCTATTTCCATTTTCTTTTTGCGTTTGGCTGAGAGTGAGAGGGAATCAATTCGGAATTTGGGTTTGATTTGTGAGTTTGGGGCTTTGGTGAACTTAGGCTTAGAATTATAGGGCTTGGAATTATGGGTTTTCGTTTAGTCAGTGAATGAGGAAGTTTAAGTTGTGACTTTTAATGTTGATGAGGAAATTTATTTTGGTCTTGCTGAATCTGTGAAGTTTATGTTTAAAACAAAAGTAGTTGATTGTTGATGTATAATGTTGATTTATGAGTTTATGAAGGTATTTGGTTGTATTGAAACTTATAATGAGAAATAAAGTTTTAAGGATAAAAGAGATGGAAATTTTGAGTGCTTGATAATGTTTAAAGCATGCATGTGAAATTTGTTTAGTTAGTGTACTGTAAAGTCGTAATCTACAAGTCCTACTTAGCTTATTATTTAGGAAAATGGTTCTTTGTTGGTATATTAACTTTGATGATTTGATGATGCTGTGAGAATATAAATCACGTCGTGTTTGGTGATACTTGAGGTTTATAATTTATTGTTTTGCTTTATCATCCGAATCTGATTTTGTTGTGGCTAGAACTGGAAATTGTTGAATTAAATTCTGTGTTCTTGTTTTGTTGAGTGCTTAAGTTAGGAATAACTTAAGCATGAAGGGGGTTTGGGTAGCATTGATAGAAACCGAGAGCGACGTTTATTAAGATACATAGAGAATTGCTATTTATACTCTTGGTGGTATGATACAATAATAGGAGAAGCTAAAAAGAGAGGTACTTAGAGGATATTCATAAGGATAAGGAAAACAGCGAGTACTTGGGACTCCAGGTAACTACTTAAACTTGTTTGCGTGTGTGTGTATGTTGGTAAGCATATAGGTTAGTTTATGAATTTGCGATGTTTATTATATGGTTTTTGAGAATTGATGATTTGTTTGGTGCACACCGGTTAATATGATTATAATTATGCCATTCCGGAATGAGGTTCCCTGTAAAACCCCCAGGGACTAAAATGAATAAGAATAAGACAAAATTGTTACAATTACATGTTCAGTTGGGTTGTTAGTCCCTTTGAACCAGTTCAAGCGAGGGTATATCGACCATCGAGTCGTGAGTCCCTATTGAACTGAGATATGCCGGTGTGTTGTGTTTGATTTGATTTTTGTTAGTGATGATTTAATTATTCTCGTTATTGATGTATTGTGTAGTGATGTGTTTATAAATAAGTATTTGTGCTGCTATAAATTGTAATGCCTGAAATCTGATAGTTATTGGAAATCTGCATATATATAACATGTTCATGCAACACAGTATGTAGCACACACCACTTAACACTGTATTATCACACACCACCTTGCGGACATGCACATGCACGTAGTGCAAAGATGTACGTAAGCGAGTGGTAGTAGTTGCGAATTCTGGGTCTACCCCACATTGTTGTTATTTCAGGTACAGGAACTACTGTAGGAAATCAAGGGACGGATCCGGGGACTACTCACTAAAGTGAGACGCTGTTTAAGCGTTATTGCCACATTAGGAACCATATTTTTAATTTGATTCATAAATGCTAGTCCTCATTGTTTTAAAGATGATGTGCCTTATTATTTCAAAAGTACTTTAGTAGACCATTTCAGCTAAACTCGTATTTTGCTGAGTAGCTTAAATTTTCACTTAATTTTGTGCCAGATATTGGAATTCGTATTGAATGAATTTTATAGGTCGATTTGCTTTAAGGATTTAGGTTTATTTTTTTTCTAACCATGATAGTCATGTATATTCTAGGCAATTAATTTTTCTATCATGGTTAGCCATCAGTAATCATTTCTAACTTTATTAGTCTTCCTTATATTTAGTGAAGTAAGTTAATTCTTTTTCTAACTATGTTAGTATTATTAATAAGTAAATTTATTTTCTAACATA
Source organism: Mimosa pudica (assembly GCA_029929735.1). Taxonomy (NCBI): domain Eukaryota; kingdom Viridiplantae; phylum Streptophyta; class Magnoliopsida; order Fabales; family Fabaceae; genus Mimosa; species Mimosa pudica. The sequence goes on from JAKELP010000003.1 coordinate 106,051, forward strand.
GTTAGTGTGTGTATAAAAAAAAAAAGATAAAAATGACGTAAAATCGGACATAGAATTGAGGGTGTTACAATTTGGTATCAGAGCAAAGGTTTATGATTCGCCAAACTAGTCATGAGATAAGGTAATCGGCAGATTCGTGTTTGTAAGTTATGACTGGCCAGCATAAATTACAAACAGGAAGCTTCTATTACCAAGTTTTTATGTTGTAGTTTGGTTTAGTTAAGTAGGTGGCTTAAAAAGAAAGTAGCTAGGCGCCTGTAGTAAATATGTGATTTGGGAATACTTTGTGAACTTCGTGATCTTATTCTTGCTTAAATTTAATTGTATTATTTCCTGCTTTGCATATGCATTAGTGGCATTGTGGCAATAAATCCCGATCCTTTAATTTCCCTTTTTATAGTTTACAATCCTATAGAAATTCTAACCAGTATGACTTCCTTCGTAGGATAGTTGGAAGTATGGCCCGTGGACGAGGAATGAACTCAGAAAGTGGGCACTCTCCTCCTAATCCTGACTATGAGGCCATAGTGGCTCGTGTGAGAGATGAAATGAAGAATGAAATGGAAGAGAAGATTGCCGCTATACATAAGGAGAATGATGAGAAGATGACAAAAATGCTAGCAGATTTTGAAGCTCAGCTTAAGGGAAATATGCAATCCGAGAGCCATGATGAGTATTCGAGAGCTGAAGATGAAACTGACCAGAATCATCCTCTCCCTGAGGATCTGAGTATCGAGAGGGTGTTTAAGAGTATTGATCGTCACCGTCCCAAGAACTTTGGTGCTGCTTATGCTCCTACTGAAGCAAAGCAGTGGATTGAGAGACTAGAGGCTATTTTTGCTGCGGTCGTTTGCACTTCGTATCAGAAGGCTCGCGTTGCTATTCTTCTACTAGAAGGAAATGCTCTGAGTTGGTGGAAGAGTGTGTCAAGTGATGATTCTATGACTACCTGGGAAGTGTTTAAAGAAAAGTTCATGTGGCATCATTTTCCTAATTCTGTTAGGGATGAGAGAGAAAATGCTTTTTATCAGTTCAGACAGAAGGACTTATCGGTAGATGAGTACATAGCCACGTTCACAGATCTGGTACGTAATGTGTCCTTCCTTCAGCGCCAAGATGACCCTGAATGGCGTACTAAACAATTGGTCGAAAGAAGCAGAGAGGATTTAAGGCTAGAGGTGTATAGGAAGAACTATAACAGCTTTGAGGAAGCTTGTGAAGCATTGAGGGTGTCAGACCGTATGATGAGAGAGGCAGAAGCAGCCAAAGCTAAGTTGGGTGGAGGCTCAAGTTATGGACAACAGAGTCAGACCAAGTCGTTCCATTCCTTTAGGCCTGCTGGAGGCATTGGAAAGAAATTTGGAGCGGGTACTAATAGTCATTTCAATAACTCTGGGAATAGGAGCCAGTCTGGAAGCATTAGTCGTGGACAGTTTGGGGGTCAGGGCCGCGGACGGTTTGGAAACTTTGGCAGAAATCAACATAATAATTTCGGACGTGGACAGACCGGTGGGGGACGTCAGAGTGCAGCCCCATGGAGGTTTGGGTCAGGTAATCCCTCTGGAGGCAGTCAGGTATCTCGTAGTGAGTCTGTTCGGTCAGTTCCGAGTACACCCGGTCCTTGTAGCAGGTGTCATACGTTTCATCAGGGAAGTTGTATTCAGTGCTTTGGTTGTAGGCGTCTAGGTCATACACTCAGATATTGTCCAGATAGAGGGCAACAGCAGCAGCAGTCAGCTCAAGCTAGCCGTCAATCAGTTCCGGGCCGAATTTATGCCACTTCAGCCGCTGAGGCTGGGAATTCTCCTAACATGATCAGAGGTACAATATCCATTAATGGTCATATGATTGTAGTGATGTTTGATTCTGGTGCTTCGCATTCCTTTATTTCCCTTGATTGTGCACAGAGGCTTAATTTTGTATTATCTGTTATGCCTTTTGATATGTGTGTATCTACTCCTGCTGGTGCAATATATGAGACTGCTCTGGTGTGTAAAAATCTTGTATTGCTTTATGAAAATCGTGAGTCGAGAGTTGATTTGGTTTGTTTGCCCTTAAGAGGAATCGATGTGATAATTGGTATGGATTGGCTAGAAAGTAATGATGTAGTATTGCATTGTAAGAATAAAGTTGTGTCGTATGCTGTTAACTACTTGTCTGCTGAATTAGCAAGTACTCCCTTATTACTATCTGCCGCCCGTGTAGAGAAATGTGTTAGGAAAGGCTGCAAAGCTTTTATGATTTTCTTTTCTGTTACTGTGGAGGGAGAAACCTCAATTGATCAGATAGAGGTAGTTAAAGAGTTTCCGGAGGTGTTTGCCGACGATGTTCGTGGATTGCCCCCAGATAGAGAAGTAGAATTTACCATTGAATTGGAGCCGGGCACAGGTCCGATATCCAAGGCTCCATATCGGATGTCCCCATCCGAGCTTGTAGAGCTTAAAAAGCAACTTGAAGAGCTGTTGGAGAAAGGACTCATTCGCCCTAGTGGTTCACCTTGGGGTTCCCCGGTTCTGTTTGTGAAAAAGAAGGATGGTAGTTTGAGACTCTGCATAGACTACCGACAGCTGAACAAGGCGACTGTCAAGAACAAATACCCGTTGCCGAGAATAGATGATTTGCTAGATCAGCTAGCTGGAGCATCTGTGTTCTCAAAGATTGATCTGCGATCAGGTTATCACCAGTTGAAAGAGCGGGCAGAGGATGTTCCTAAAACCGCTTTCCGGACAAGATATGGGCATTATGAGTTTTTGGTGATGCCTTTTGGGCTCACCAATGCCCCAGCTGTTTTCATGGATTATATGAATAGGATCTTCCGGCCGTATCTTGACAAGTTTGTGGTGGTATTTATTGACGACATCTTGATCTACTCTAAGAGTGAAGAGGAGCATCGAGAGCATCTTCAGTCTGTCTTGCGAATTTTGAGAGATCATTCTTTGTATGCTAAACTTTCTAAGTGTGAGTTTTGGCTTAAAGAAGTCAAATTTTTGGGGCATGTAGTGTCTGTAGAAGGAGTAGCAGTGGACCCAAGTAAAGTTGAAGCAGTATTGCAGTGGGAGTCTCCTAAATCGGTTGCAGAAGTTAGGAGTTTTATCGGTTTAGCTGGTTATTATCGCCGATTTATTCAAGGGTTTTCTCAGATTGCCAAACCTATGACTAATCTAACTAAGAAAGACAGACCGTTTATTTGGACAGATCAATGTGAGTCTGCGTTCCAGGAGCTTAAGACTCGTTTGACTACTGCGCCAGTATTGACCCTACCGGATCCTAGTCAGCCGTATGAGTTGTATACTGATGCTTCCTTAAAAGGACTAGGTTGTGTCCTAATGCAAGGTGGCAAAGTGATAGCCTATGCTTCTAGGCAGTTAAGGCCGCATGAGGTAAATTATCCGACCCATGATCTTGAATTGGGGGCAGTTGTGTTCGCACTCAAGATTTGGCGTCATTATCTGATGGGGGCAGAGTTTGAAGTATTTAGTGATCATAAAAGTTTGAGGTATCTAATGGAACAGAAGGAGTTGAATCTTAGGCAGCGTCGTTGGATGGAGTTGTTGAGTGACTATAAATTTGAAATAAAATATCATCCCGGAAAAGCAAATGTAGTTGCGGATGCCCTTAGCCGAAAGAAGAGTCATGTTGCTGCTTTGAGTTTAGGAGAGCAGACTACTTTTGATGATAATCGGGTTATTCATGTTGGAGCGGAGAAGCCGACTTTGTACTTTGGGGCTATAGTTGGTAAATTTGATTTCTTTGATGAGTTGAGAGTAGCTCAAGATCGAGACGATCATTTAAGAAAGATTAAAGAGGAGATAGATAGCGGTGGCTACTCAGAATATGACTTAAGTGACAGTGGCCTATTAAGGTTTAGGAAGAGAATTTGTGTTCCAGGAGACAAGGAGATTAAGAAGGCTATTTTGGAGGAGGCTCATAGGAGCAATTATTCGATACATCCCGGTGTTACTAAAATGTATAACGACTTGAAGGGAGTCTACTGGTGGCCTAAGATGAAGTTCGATGTAACTCAGTTTGTTCTTAAGTGTTTAACTTGTCAGAAGGTGAAAATAGAGCATCAAAAGCCAGGCGGCTTATTACAGAGTATTGAGATTCCACAATGGAAATGGGATGATATTTCTGTGGATTTGCTTGGAGGATTGCCTATGACTCAGTCAGGTCATGATTCTATTTGGGTGATCGTGGATGACTGACTAAATCTGCGCATTTTCTGCCTGTCAGAACTAATTATCCAATGGAAAGATATGCTCAATTATACATTAATGAGATAGTTAGACTTCATGGCATACCGAAGAGTATCATTTCAGACAGAGATCCACGATTTACATCAGAATTTTGGGAATCATTGAACGCAGCGATGGGTACGAAGCTTAAGTTCAGTACGGCATATCATCCTCAGACCGATGGACAGACTGAAAGAACTATTCAGACTTTAGAGGATATGCTTAGGGCGTGTGCGATGGAGATGTCTGGTAGTTGGGATAAGTATCTTCCACTGGTAGAGTTTTCTTATAACAATAGCTACCACTCCAGTATCCAGATGGCACCTTACGAGGCTTTGTATGGTCGGAAGTGTCGGTCACCGATTTGTTGGACGGAGCTCAGTGAGAGGACCATTATTGGTCCAGATATCGTAGATCAGACATCAGAAAAGATTCAGTTGATTCGGCAGAAACTGTTGGCTGCTCATAGTCGACAAAAGAGTTATGCAGATAAGCGTCGAAGATCGTTAGAATTCAACGAGGGAGATCACGTTTTTCTTCGAGTGGCACCGATGACTGGTATTGGCAGATCGATTAAAGCTAAGAAGCTTACTCCTAGATTTATGGGTCCGTATGACATTATTGAAAGAATTGGAACAACAGCATATCGAATTGCGTTGCCACCTCAGCTTTCAAAAGTTCATGATGTTTTTCATGTTTCTCAATTGAAGAAGTATCATCCAGATCCATCTCATGTGATTGAGCCCGAAGATGTTGAGTTACAAGAAAATTTGACTTATAGAGCGGAGCCAGAGAAAATCTTGGACGTCAAAGATAAGCAATTGAGGAATAAGACGATCAGATTGGTCAAAGTATTTTGGAGGGGTATGACTCCTGGAGACGCAACGTGGGAGACGGAAGAGCGCATGAGACGTGAATATCCCGCACTATTTGAAGGTGAGTTATTATTCAGCTCATAGTGCTTGTTATTGTGTGTTAGTAGTTTAAATGCATGATCCTTCCTTGTTTAGCAAACTTAAGGGAATTTTGGGGACAAAATTCTTAAAAGATGGGAAGAATTGTAACATCCCAAATATAATATAATATATATATATATATATATATATATATATATATATATATATATATATAGACACACATACATAATAAATTAATGAATTAATAAATCAATAAACTAGAGTATCTTTAGAACTAAATGATATTAATTTTATATAATGAAATTATTAAGATTTTCATTTAAATGATGGTTTGGGTTAGTTTTATAGAGAAGAAATTAGAATGGGCCACTAATGTAACTTCATTTGGGCTCAAACCCTAAATAACCCCTTTTGTAAACCTAATGCTACATCTCCTCCTTTCCTCAATGTTTTGGCCGCCGAAAACATCATCATCATCATCAATTTCTTCCTCCTTCCAATTTCACTTACTTCTCATCTCCTTCACTCTTTCAACTTCACAAATCCCACTTCCCATTACTTCCTTCTCTTACATTCCTCACTATCAAACTATTTCTCACTGCTTCTCCGGTGACCTCCTTCTTCTCCGGCGACCTCCTTCTTCTCCGGCGAGGTCCGATAGTGACGGCAAGCGGCACTGCAAACCGTCAACAACTTAGTCAACGTGAACCACGCCAGCTTCGTTTTTCCGGTGAGAAAACGGCGGAAATCGCCACGCCTCTACATACAAACCCATAAACAAATTCAAGGTGAATTCCTCCTTTCTATTTCCATTTTCTTTTTGCGTTTGGCTGAGAGTGAGAGGGAATCAATTCGGAATTTGGGTTTGATTTGTGAGTTTGGGGCTTTGGTGAACTTAGGCTTAGAATTATAGGGCTTGGAATTATGGGTTTTCGTTTAGTCAGTGAATGAGGAAGTTTAAGTTGTGACTTTTAATGTTGATGAGGAAATTTATTTTGGTCTTGCTGAATCTGTGAAGTTTATGTTTAAAACAAAAGTAGTTGATTGTTGATGTATAATGTTGATTTATGAGTTTATGAAGGTATTTGGTTGTATTGAAACTTATAATGAGAAATAGAGTTTTAAGGATAAAAGAGATGGAAATTTTGAGTGCTTGATAATGTTTAAAGCATGCATGTGAAATTTGTTTAGTTAGTGTACTGTAAAGTCGTAATCTACAAGTCCTACTTAGCTTATTATTTAGGAAAATGGTTCTTTGTTGGTATATTAACTTTGATGATTTGATGATGCTGTGAGAATATAAATCACGTCGTGTTTGGTGATACTTGAGGTTTATAATTTATTGTTTTGCTTTATCATCCGAATCTGATTTTGTTGTGGCTAGAACTGGAAATTGTTGAATTAAATTCTGTGTTCTTGTTTTGTTGAGTGCTTAAGTTAGGAATAACTTAAGCATGAAGGGGGTTTGGGTAGCATTGATAGAAACCGAGAGCGACGTTTATTAAGATACATAGAGAATTGCTATTTATACTCTTGGTGGTATGATACAATAATAGGAGAAGCTAAAAAGAGAGGTACTTAGAGGATATTCATAAGGATAAGGAAAACAACGAGTACTTGGGACTCCAGGTAACTACTTAAACTTGTTTGCGTGTGTGTGTATGTTGGTAAGCATATAGGTTAGTTTATGAATTTGCGATGTTTATTATATGGTTTTTGAGAATTGATGATTTGTTTGGTGCACACCGGTTAATATGATTATAATTATGCCATTCCGGAATGAGGTTCCCTGTAAAACCCCCAGGGACTAAAATGAATAAGAATAAGACAAAATTGTTACAATTACATGTTCAGTTGGGTTGTTAGTCCCTTTGAACCAGTTCAAGCGAGGGTATATCGACCATCGAGTCGTGAGTCCCTATTGAACTGAGATATGCCGGTGTGTTGTGTTTGATTTGATTTTTGTTAGTGATGATTTAATTATTCTCGTTATTGATGTATTGTGTAGTGATGTGTTTATAAATAAGTATTTGTGCTGCTATAAATTGTAATGCCTGAAATCTGATAGTTATTGGAAATCTGCATATATATAACATGTTCATGCAACACAGTATGTAGCACACACCACTTAACACTGTATTATCACACACCACCTTGCGGACATGCACATGCACGTAGTGCAAAGATGTACGTAAGCGAGTGGTAGTAGTTGCGAATTCTGGGTCTACCCCACATTGTTGTTATTTCAGGTACAGGAACTACTGTAGGAAATCAAGGGACGGATCCGGGGACTACTCACTAAAGTGAGACGCTGTTTAAGCGTTATTGCCACATTAGGAACCATATTTTTAATTTGATTCATAAATGCTAGTCCTCATTGTTTTAAAGATGATGTGCCTTATTATTTCAAAAGTACTTTAGTAGACCATTTCAGCTAAACTCGTATTTTGCTGAGTAGCTTAAATTTTCACTTAATTTTGTGCCAGATATTGGAATTCGTATTGAATGAATTTTATAGGTCGATTTGCTTTAAGGATTTAGGTTTATTTTTTTTCTAACCATGATAGTCATGTATATTCTAGGCAATTAATTTTTCTATCATGGTTAGCCATCAGTAATCATTTCTAACTTTATTAGTCTTCCTTATATTTAGTGAAGTAAGTTAATTCTTTTTCTAACTATGTTAGTATTATTAATAAGTAAATTTATTTTCTAACATAGTTAGTGTGTGTATAAAAAAAAAAAAAGATAAAAATGACGTAAAATCGGACATAGAATTGAGGGTGTTACAATGTCCTTCCTCAACTTGGAGATCTTAGAGAATGGAAAGTATCTATCCAAGAACACCTTCTTCAACTCTTCCCAAGACAATGTAGCATAATGTGTTGGAAGATTCAAGAGCCATTCTTTGGCTTTTCCCTCCAAGGAAAATTGGAAAACTCTCAAGAGCACATCTTCCAAAGAGGCATTAGGTGGCTTCATTGATGAGCATGTGTGGTAAAGACCGAGCAAGTGCTTATGGGCATCTTCATGAGATAATCCTGTAAATTTAGGCAAATGAGCAAGAAGAGACCCTTTGATCTCAAAGTTAGCGGGGTTAGCATAAAAACCTTGAGGTGAAAATGATGCATATGATTGTGTGAATTCCCTCATAGGTCTATCATCTTCATGCACATGTCTACCCCTATCATGATTATTCTCTCCTTGCCGCTCAGCCATTATGTAATGTCAATCAATGCAACTCAATGCAACAACACACAAGAATGACCTAGGTGGATGTAAGTGAAAGTAGGTGGATTTATGCAATGAATGTATGATGCTGTGAGATGTCAAGGCAGCCACTTAAAACTCAAAACAATGAAGAATTAGTCCTGCAAAACAAAGCACAAAACTACCAGCCAGCCAGCAAATATATCCAGTCCAAAACAGTCCAGGAAAAATCAAGGTAAAAAAGCACTAAAGTGAGTGCTTAAATCTCCAACAAGAGTCAAAGCAATTAGACTCAATAGTAGCCCTGTGCAAAAGGACCAACAACAGCCAAGAAACACCTTCCAAATAGCCTTCAAATATGCACCGAAAAGTCCAAAATAGTCCTGCAAAAAGAAGCAAAGGAATCCACACAAAAACACAAATAGTGCTACTAGCCGAGTAAGAAAATGTGAAGGTAACTAGAGCACCTTTCTCACACAAATTCCAAACCAATTTTCCAGAATAACCAGGCAGATATAAAGTGCAAATAACCAGCTTTCAAACAAACCAAAAACTGCTCAAAACAGATAACTACAATGCAAACTGTTTTGGTTCAAAGTTGAGCAACAAAATGCAAAATTGGCGCGGTTTTTGACCAATTGACAAGCGAATACTGCACCAAAATTTCTGCACAATATATCAATCAAAAGCGTGTTCAAAAATGGTTAAAAGGAGCCAAAGATCATGCAAAACAGCGCAGGGTAAGAGCAAACAGATTGGCTCCAAAGTCAGCAGTACAGCATGCAAGTTCCAGAAAAACAGGGCAATTGCAAAAATTCACCCCGGACAGTAGAAAACGAATTTTCTGGCAAATGATATATCAAATTAAAGCTTGTATCTTCTAGCTTTACCAGTTAAAACAGTTGCAGAAAATTCGTTATACGTTGCTCCCAGTTTTCAAAACAATGAACCTGAAATTTCAGCACTTTGAAGCAGTTTTTCCAGCAACTTTATCAAAACTTTCCAGAAAATTTCCAACCAATTTGAGACCAATAACAAAAATTCCAGGATGCTCAATATAGGTATAACAACAGACAAAAACAGTTTTGCAAAATTCCAAGTAGTCCTATGTCAACTTAGGAAACTAGAGCCCCTAATTGCAAGCTACAAAACTGTTTTTCCAGGAATTTTAACAAAATGTCCAGCAAGCTTCCTAGCAATATTTTGGCTAACTAGAGCAGCCAAATAATCACCAAACAGTCCAATTAATTTAGCCAATAGTGAGCAAATTCTAGTAGTCAAAGTTAAATCCACAAGATGCTTCAAAACCTAGAGTAACCGAATGAAATCAAAAACACTTACAACTATGAAAATGTAACTAAAAACCTAAGACAAGTAAGAAATTAACCAAACCGGCAACGGTGCCAATTTGATTTGACCTAAATGTCGCCCTAAAGGTCAATCAAAGATTTTCTAAACTCAAATCCACCAAGTGACTAGTGGTGAGTATTAGGTCTTTTCCACAATTTAGGTTTTATCTAGCAAATTCTAGGGCTAAAAGCCACGCAAATTAAGCAAACAAGAAGGTTGATTTTGATTTAACTAAAACTAAAATTTAACAACTAAAATCACACAATAACCGAATGTAAGAGTGATAATATCAAGTTTAGGAACTACCTCCCTCTCCAAGTACTTAGTGCCTTAGGTTAATTAGGCTTCATAACCTTGTCACACTTAATTAAACTAGTTAAATACTTAAGACTTCTTTAATCAAAGAAATCTACAAGCATTTAACTAACTTAACTAAGCCTAAAGCTCTTTCAAGTCAAGAACATACCAAAAGCAACACTAAATGCTAAATCTAGCACTTAGGAAACAAATTCATTCCACACATACACAAGGTAACAAATCGCACACATGTACATACATGGAACTACAAAATATAAGCCTAGGTTTTCATGTTCCTAACACAAAAGAGAGGTTTTCAAGCTACAATTATGTAGAACACCTAAAATGAAGGTATTCTAACCTATACAAGCCTAGATCTAGGACATACATAGGCCAAAATGTAAAACTAGCTTGAAACCTAAAAGAGAAAATTACAAAGTCATGAAGCCAAATTTGTGTACTTGAAGCACTTTTCCTTGGAGAGGAGAGGAGAGGAAGCTTAGTTGCACATGGAGATGGTGGAAGGAAGGTGGAAAACGTGAATTTTCATGGAGGAAGGAGGAATTTCGTGAGGTGAGATGAAGGAGATGAAGATGGAAGTTGAGAGAAAAATGAGAGAAGAGAGAGAAAGTGAAAATGAGGGGGTGTGTCACAAATGAGAGGGGTTAGGGTTTTAAATGAAGTTAGTTTGGGTTAATGAGAGTGATTAGGAGTTGATGAGTTGTCAATGATGGAATTAGTTGTCAAAGAAGATATTTTTATGTTGTGGAAGGAGGTTATGTGTGAGGTTTGGTTATGGTGAGGGAAGGAAGGGTATTCACTACAAAAAAAACGGCGCTTTCCGGCGTATACCTTCCGGCGTTTTCATCAAAAACGCCGGAAATGGCATACCTTCCGGCGTTTTCTAAAAAACGCCTAAACGAAACGCCGCAAAATTTGGCGCGCGCTTCCCGCCTTCTTTCCCGCGCACACATACCGGCGTTTGTGGACACAAAAACGCCGGTATGTATATTTTAATCAAAAAATTTGTTATTTGCTTTTCTTTTTCTTTTTTTTTTGGAAAAAAATAACACATATCGGCGTTTTTCATTCTTAAAAACGCCGGTAAGTATTAAATAATATTTTTTTGAAAAAACCATGCATACCGGCATTTTCTGGAAATGCCGATAAGCGTAAGCAAAACGCCGGTAAGTATTAAATAATATTTTTTGAAAAAACCATGCATACCAGCGTTTCCTGGAAATGCCGATAAGCGAACGAAAAACGCCGGTAAGTATTAAATAATATTTTTTTTAAAAAAACATGCATACCGGCGTTTCCTGGAAATGCCGATAAGCGAACGAAAAACGCCGGTAAGTATTAAATAATATTTTTTTAAAAAAAACATGCATACCGGCGTTTCCTGGAAATGTCGTTAAACGTACGAAAAACGCCGGTAAGTATTCAATATTATTTTTTTAAAAAACATGCATACCGGCGTTTCCTGAAAACGCCGCTAAGCGTATGCAAAACGCCGGTAAGTATTAAATATTATTTTTTTAAAAAAAAACATGCATACCGGCGTTTCCTGAACACGCCGCTAAGCGTATAAAAAACGCCGGTAAGTATTAAATATTATTTTTAAAAAAAAAACATGCATATCGGCGTTTGCGAAATCGCCGGTAAAATAATAATACAATATCACTTTCCGGCGTTCCCATCATAAACGCCGGTATGCTCCACCTTCCCTATAAATAGCGATGCTCCCCTCTCATTTTCCCTTGCTCATTCGTTTCTTACTCCTTCCTACTTCTTTCTATTTGTTTCTCAGCGATCATTATAAATAGTGGTGCCCCCCCCTCATTGCACATTTGATGGTTGCTTATTTTCATATCTCTTTTTATTTATATTTGCTTCATTTTTGTTTATTTTTATGAAATTGTTAATTTTTATATTTGATATACTTTAGTTGCTCTTATAGGTATTATTTTCTTTTAATATGTGTAATATGATTTTTCTATCATTATTATTTATTAATATTTTTTATTTATATCTATAATACTAAATTTTCGTCCCAATTTAATGTTAAATTGGGACGAAAATTATTTCTTTTAATAATTTTTAAACACTTTTCGGCGTTTCTGCAAACTCCGAAAAAGTTTATATTAAATAATAGCATACCGGCGTTTCATCAAAACGCCGGTATGTCAATTATTAAAATAATGGACATACCGGCGTTTCGGGAAACGCCGGTATGTCTGAATATTATATTATTTTCTGCATCCCGCGTTTCGGCGTTTGTGGGTATCCTACGGCGTTTGTAAAAACGCCGATGTGCTAACTTTTCCACGTTTTTTTTTTTCGGCGATTTGCAAAAACGCCGTAGAGTTGTTTCGCCGGAAAAAACGCCGGAAAGAGGCAAAAATAAACGCCGGTAAGCGGCAAGTGTTTTGTAGTGATTTTAGGGATTAGGTGAAAAGTGAGGATGAATGTGGTCCAAAAATTGTCTCCATGCATTTCTAAAAATTCCTCCTTTTTCTCCTCTCCATTGTGATTGGACCGAAATTTATATGTTTAAGCATGTGCATTTGAGCTTAATTAGTGAGGTTTAATTGTTATATTTGATCATTATTGGTGATTTTATGTGCACGTGCTTATAGGTGATTATATGGAAAATTGATTTATCTCTTTTTCGTCGTCTAAAAAGAGCTAAAGCAAATGAAACTAAGAATTAAACTACAGTAGTTAGCAGCAAGTCCTAGGTCAATTCACAGTTCGGTTTTATCTCTTGCTTAGGTCAATTAATCACAAGTTAAGCAAATTATCAAACAGGTTGTGTGCAGGTTTTGTATGTAAGACTAATTAAAACTAATTGAAACTACAACTACAGAATTAAAAGTGAATGAGTGAAAGTATGGATGAGATGTACCTCCTTCTCCAAGTACTTCGTGCTTACGTTTTAATCGGACTTCATATACTTGTTCTTCTTAATATAAACTAGTTAAATTCTCAAGATCTCTTTAATCAAAGAAGTCTACAAGAGTTTAACTAATTTAATTAAGGCTTAAGCTCTTTCAAGCCAAGAACATACCATAAGCAACACTAAACACTAAATCTAGCATTTAGGAAACAAATTCATTCCACAAATGTAAGAGGAGCTAATCGCACACACATACATATATGAAACTACAAGAATTAAGCCTCGGTTTTCATGTTCTTAACATAAAAGAGAGATTTCAAGCTAACATAAAGTAGAACACCTAAAACTAGATGTCTAACCTATACACGCCTAATCAAGGTCATACATAGGCAAAAATATACATCTAGCTTGAAACCTAAAAGAGAAAATTACAAGCATATGAAGCCATAGGTTAAGTCTACAAGCACATTTCCTTGGAGAAGAAGGTTAGGCGATCTAGCCGGACATGGAGATGAAGGCGGATGAAGGTAGTTGTGAAGTTCTGGACATGGCAGAGGTGAAGAAGATGAAGAAGATGAAGATGGAGTTGAGAGAGTTTGTTAGAGGAGAGAGAAAGTGAAAATGAAGTGAAAGATCAGATATATGTTAGATGTTAGTTATGTTTTGGGTTTTATAGTGGTGAGTAACTTTGGGATTATCGCCCAAAGGGTATTTTTGGTATTTGATAAAGGTTAAGATGAATGTGGACTAGATCTCATCTCCATGCATTTCCAAAGGTTCCTCCTTTTTCTCCAAGTGATTGTGCTTCCCTTTTTGCCCTTAATGAGGCCCCCAGACTTGAATTTGACCTTGGCGCCAATTTTGCCTCATTTGGAAAGCTCCCCAAGTACCTTCAAGCTGCAGGGCTGACTTTGCCTTAAATTAACTCTGCACCAAAGACTTCTGAAAAGTAGTTGACATTTCTGATCATTGTGCAATCTGGCTCATGTACTCGCTGGCTGATGGACTTCAGCTTCCGGATGCAAGACTTCATGCCGCAAGCGCAAGCACATTTACTTCCGGATGAGAATCCACTGGATGAGAATCCACTTCCGGATGTAGCTCTCTGTCCGCCAGTGCCAGCACGTTTACTTCCGGATGTAAATCCACTTCCGGATGGAAGTCCGCTTCTTCAAGTAGCTCAGCTTCCGGATGTGACTTTGCTTCCGGATGCAAACTTGCATCCTGATATGAGTACTCTTCCAAATGTGAATATGCTTCCGGATGTGAACCTTCATCCGGATGTGACTTTGAGTACTCTTCATCTAGCCTTCCTTCTTGCCAAATTATCTCCATTGAAGCTCCACCAAGGGTGTGTGGGGCCCACTTGGGACCCCCCTACATGAAAAACACATCTCATAGTCAAAATGACCAAAATACCCTTAGTTCCATAAAATGCAAGTAATAAGGCTATTATTCTTCAAATATTTATACATAAGCATGTGCATGAAAATGTATCAATAATGATCAAATATAACAAATAAACCATACTAATTAAGCTCAAATGCACATGCTTAAAGGTATGAAATTTGGTCTAATCAAATCCCCCACACTTAAGCTTTGCACTCCGGGCAAAGTCATATAAAAGATTAACTTCAATCATTAAGCATAATGAAGGCAATTGGATTTATCATAGTGTACAAGTTGATCTTTTTGATCCTTTCCCTAAAGCTTCGCATGGGCCAAATCTAAGAATATAAAGCGAATCCAAGTTTAACAATCAACTAAAATTTAGGAGGAGTGCCAATTGAGATTTTTCCTCACCGGATAAAGTGTTTAACTCATTCGCTCACGTTAGGAAAAATGCCTAACTAGGGACTTGTGATCACTCTTTAGCTCAATGCACTTGACCATCACCATAGGCTTGTAATAGCTCTAAGTTCTCCACCCATAGTATGCATAGCACAACCAAATCTAGGGGACTTTGGGGTTAGATGGAAGGCTAATAATGAATGGTGAATGATGGAAAGTAGTCAATGACCAATGACATGAACAAGTAATCACCACATATGCATGCAATACAATGAAATCAATCCTCGCAAAGCACGCTACATCTCTCTTTTCTTTTTTTAATCTTATGCCTTTGGCATACTTAAGCACTTTGTGCTTTCTTTCTTTTCTCTTTTGATAGGCCTTTGGCCTTATTATTTTTCTTTTCTTTTCTTTGTCCTTTGGCCATTTTCTCTTTTCTTTTCCTCTCTTGCGGCTCTCGGCCATCTTTTGTTCTTCACTCATATAGCTTGCTTTCCACAAGATACAACAATACAATACTAATATAAATGCAAGCATATGCTATAATCACTTATTCACACTTTGGTCAAGGTGGTAGAAAAGAAAAGTGAATGGCCCAAAGGGGTTAATCAAAGGATAATATTTTTGGTTGGCTTAGTGTTTGGGACATGAGGGTTTAGAAAGAAACGCCCCTTTCATTTTCAATCATGCCATGCATTGTGATCTCGAACAAGAGCTAGGACAAGTTCTAGGAGGTCAAGTAACTATTGGCCCACTCGATTCGGTTGGAGGCTTCTCACATTTATAGCTTACTCTAATCAGTCACTTCCTCCCTAAGAAAAGTCAAATGAGAAACTTATAACCTCTTTATACCTTAAAAGTGCCCCATGCAATGCCTTAAGTAATCATTCCGAAAATTCTACTTACACACTAGAGGACAATTCCATTTGGTTTCAAAAGCCATAATCAAGTCAAATTTTCAAGAAAAATCATGCCAAATAAGTGATTTAACCTTTTTGTCGCCTAAAAAGATTGATCAAAACAATTCAATACTCTACTCCACTATTTAGATAGCGGTGAGTACAGGTCTTTCCACAGTTCAGGTTATCTTGCTAATTGAAAGTATATAAGTCACGCAAATTAACAAACAGTTTGAGTGTGTGTTTATATCTACGATTAAAATATAAAATGTACCGAAAGTATGAGTGTAAAGAATCAATAGGTGGAATCTCCTCCTTCAAGCCTCGATTTGTGCATCTCAATTGTTAGGCCTCATGTGACACTTTCCTCTTAATTAACTAGCTTAAATCAGCCAAGACCTCTTAAAACTAAGAAGTGTTAGCTAGTTTAAACTGATTAATCAAGATATTCTAGCCTTGAACTTGATGCATATCCATAGGTGAGATAGAAATCAAAACTAACTTCTATTTAACATTCACTTCAAGAATCAAACAAAATGTACTCACATATGCTTAATCTCATGAAGCTACACAATGTATATACCTAACACACATGAAAGTTCAAGATCTAGAAGTTAGGTTTACAAACTTGAAAGAATAAATGAACTCTACACAGAAATCTCTATGCAGAATCCTAGATCTAACATACCTAAAAATCTCCAGACATGAAAGATCTAAGTGATTACAAGCTTGAAAACCTAGAAAAGGAAAATTCTCACATAAGGCCAATTACATTGAAGCTACACATTTGTTTGTTGGAACTGCCCTGCCCTTTATGCTGCTGCTTTGCCTTTCAAATGCATCTTCCTACTTGATTTAATTGGTCCATTGAGGACAATGCATGCTTTAAGTGTGGGGGAGGTGTATTATGTGCTTAAAAGTGGTCTGATTCAAAGCTTTCACACTTGATTTTTGGACTTATTGATTAGACCAAATTTCATACCTTTAAGCATGTGCATTTGAGCTTAATTAGTATGGTTTATTTGTTATATTTGATCATTATTGATACATTTTCATGCACATGCTTATGTATAAATATTTGAAGAATAATAGCCTTATTATTTGCATTTTATGGAACTAAGGGTATTTTGGTCATTTTGACTATGAGATATGTTTTTCATGTAGGGGGGTCCCAAGTGGGCCCCACACACCCTTGGTGGAGTTTCAGTGGAGATAACTTGGCAAGAAAGAAGGCTAGATAAAGAGTACTCAAAGTTACATCCGGATGCAGGTTCACATCCGGAAGCAAAGTCATATCTGGAAGAGTACTCATATCAGGATGCAAGTTTACATTCGGAAGCAAATTCACATCCGGAAGCTGGGCTACTTGAAGAAGAGAACTTACATCCGGAAGTGGATTTACATCCGGAAGTAAACGTGCTGACGCTGGCGGACAGAGAGCTACATCCGGAAGTGGATTCTCATCCAGTGGATTCTCATCCGGAAGTGGATTTACATCCGAAAGTAAACGTGCTAGCGCTGGCAGACAGAGAGCTACATCCGGAAGTGGATTCTCATCCAGTGGATTTTCATCCGGAAGTAAATGTGCTTGCGCTTGCGACATGAAGTCTTGCATCCGGAAGCTGAAATCCATCAGCCAGCTAGTACATGAGCCAAACTGCACAATGATCAGAAATGTCAACTACTTTTCAGAAGTCTTTGGTGCAGAGTTAATTTAAGGCAAAGTCAGCCCTGCAGCTTTCTAAATGAGGCAAAATTGGCGCCAAGGTCAAATTCAAGTCTGGAGGGCTCATTAAGGGTAAAAAGAACACAAATCTCGACTTGAAGAAAGGAGAAGAACGCTTAGCCGCGCATGGAGATGGAAAGATCGGAGGATTTGCGAGGTGAAATGGCCATGGCGGAGGTGAAGAAGATGAAGATGGAGTTGAGAGAGTTTGTTAGAGGAGAGAGAAAATGAAAGTGAAGTGAGAAGTGATATGTTCAGATGTTAGTTATGTTTGGGGTTTTATAGTGGTGAGTAACTTTGGGATTATCGCCCAAAGGGTAGTTTTGGTATTTGGTAAAGGTTAGGATGAATGTGGACTAGATCTCATCTCCATGCAATTCCAAAGGTTCCTCCTTTTTCCTCAAGTGATTGTTCTGCCCTTTTTACCCTTAATGAGCCCTCCAGACTTGAATTTGACCTTGGCGCCAATTTTGCCTCATTTAGAAAGCTGCAGGGCTGACTTTGCCTTAAATTAACTCTGCACCAAAGACTTCTGAAAAGTAGTTGACATTTCTGATCATTGTGCAGTTTGGCTCATGTACTCGCTGGCTGATGGATTTCAGCTTCCGGATGCAAGACTTCATGTCGCAAGCGCAAGCACATTTACTTCCGGATGAAAATCCACTGGATGAGAATCCACTTCCGGATGTAGCTCTCTGTCTGCCAGCGCTAGCACGTTTACTTTCGGATGTAAATCCACTTCCGGATGAGAATCCACTGGATGAGAATCCACTTCCGGATGTAGCTCTCTGTCCGCCAGCGTCAGCACGTTTACTTCCGGATGTAAATCCACTTCCGGATGTAAGTTCTCTTCTTCAAGTAGCCCAGCTTCCGGATGTGAATTTGCTTCCGAATGTAAACTTGCATCCTGATATGAGTACTCTTCCAGATATGACTTTGCTTCCGGATGTGAACCTGCATCCGGATGTAACTTTGAGTACTCTTTATCTAGCCTTCTTTCTTGCCAAGTTATCTCCACTGAAACTCCACCAAGGGTGTGTGGGGCCCACTTGGGACCCCCCTACATGAAAAACATATCTCATAGTCAAAATGACCAAAATACCCTTAGTTCCATAAAATGCAAATAATAAGGCTATTATTCTTCAAATATTTATACATAAGCATGTGCATGAAAATGTATCAATAATGATCAAATATAACAAATAAACCATACTAATTAAGCTCAAATGCACATGCTTAAAGGTATGAAATTTGGTCTAATCAAATCCCCCACACTTAAGCTTTGCACTCCGGGCAAAGTCATGTAAAAGATTAACTCAATCATTAAGCATAATGAAGGCAATTGGAATTATCATAGTGTTCAAGTTGATCTTCTTGAACCTTTCCCTAAAGCTTCGCATAGGCCAAATCTAAGAATACAAAGCGAATCCAAGTTTAACAATCCACTAAAATTTAGGAGGAGTGCCAATTGAGATTTTTCCTCACGGATAAAGTGTTTAACTCATTCGCTCAAGTTAGGAAAAATGCCTAACTAGGGACTTGTGATCACTCTTTGGCTCAATGCACTTGACCATCACCATAGGCTTGTAATAGCTCTAAGTTCTCCACCCATAGTATGCATAGCACAACCAAATCTAGGGGACTTTGGGGTTAGATGGAAGGCTAATAATGAATGGTGAATGATGGAAAATAGTCAATGACCAATGACATGAACAAGTAATCACCACATATGCATGCAATACAATGAAATCAATCCTCGCAAAGCACGCTACATCTCTCTTTTCTTTTTCAATCTTATGCCTTTGGCATACTAAAACACTTTGTGCTTTCTTTCTTTTTTCTCTTTTGATAGGCCTTTGGCCTTATTATTTTTTTTTTTCTTTTCTTTTCTTAGGCCTTTGGCCATTTCCTCTTTTCTTTTCCTCTATTGTGGCTCTCGGCCATCTTTTATTTTTCACTAATATAGCTTGCTTTCCACAAGATACAACAATACAATACTAATATGAATGCAAGCATATGCTATAATCACTTATTCACACTTCGGTCAAGGTGGTAGAAAAGAAAAGTGAATGGCCCAAAGGGGTTAATCAAAGGATAATATTTGGTTGGCTTAGTGTTTGGGTCATGAGGGTTTAGAAAGAAACGCCCTTTTCATTTTCAATCATGCCATGCATTGTGATCTCGAACAAGAGCTAGGACAAGTTCTAGGAGGTCAAGTAACTATTGGCCCACTCAATTCGGTTGAAGGCTTCTCACATTTATAGCTTACTCTAATCAGTCACTTCCTCCCTAAGAAAAGTTAAATGAGAAACTTACACCCTCTTTATACCTTAAAAGTGCCCCATGCAATGCCTTAAGTAATCATTCCAAAAATTCTACTTACACACTAGAGGACAATTCCATTTACTTTCAAAAGCCATAATCAAGTCAAATTTTCAAGAAAAATCATGCCAAATAAGTCCAAAAATCAAGTGTGAAAGCTTTGAATCAGACCACTTTAAAGCACATAATACACCTCCCCCACACTTAAAGCATGCATTGTCCTCAATGGACCAAGTAAATCAAGTGGCGCCGCTGCCGGCTTAGGCTATTTCTTGCTAGTTTTAGGTGTTCGTAGTCACAATCTTAATTTGTGTAACTTGTGTGATATTTTAGTTCGTTTTAGTTTTAAGTTTTTAGGTTAAATTGCTTTATATATAGTTAAGCCTGTTTTAGCCGTGTTTTAGGAAGTAGTTGGCTGCTCTAGTTAGTCTCTTCTGCTGTTCTGTGTTGATTAAACTTGTATACACTTTTCTGGAATCTGCACTAATTTCTGCTGGTGTTTTGTCGGTGATTCTGCTGGATTTTGTTGGACTAAGTAGCTTTGTATGAACCCTACCACATCATTAGTGCCATTGGATAGAGAGATTAATAAGACTCTTAGAGAACTTAAGAAAAAGCAAAAGCACGAGAAGCAAGCTCGTAAGCAAACTATAGGATCCACATCAAATCCACAAAATTCATCTGTAGCGTCAAATAACACATTCCTAGACCAGCATTTCATTATGGCAGAAAGACGAGAGGACCATAGAGAACATGAGAGAGAGGCGCGAGATCATGAACATGAGTGTGAGCGACATGATAGGCGAGAGCAAGAGGATGAACGTCATTTTGAGGGGGGTAGGCATTTACATGATGATGATAGACCAATGCGTGAGTTCACACAGTCATATGCATCGTTTGCACCTCAAGGTTTTTATGCTAACCCCGCTAACTTTGAGATCAAAGGATCTCTACTTGCTCATCTGCCTAAGTTTACAGGTTTTCCGCATGAGGATGCTCACACACACTTGCTTGGCCTTTACCACACTTGCTCCTCCATGAAGCCTCCCAATGCAGACCTGAATGATGTTCTGTTGAGAGTGTTCCAGTTTTCCTTGGAAGGAAAAGCCAAGGAGTGGCTCTTGAATCTGCCAACTCATTATGCCACTCTTTCTTGGGAACAACTGAAGAAGGTGTTCTTAGACCTTATTTTCCAATCTCAAAGATATCAAAGTTGCGGAAAGACATCACAGGTGTTCAGCAATTCTCTCAGGAGACATTCTATGAATATTGGAGCCGGTTCAATACCTTGGTGAACTCGTGCCCTAACCATAACATCTCCAAGGGCAATCTGGTGCAATACTTTTATGATGGCCTGGTGCCACAGCTCAAGATGAGTGTGGATGCTGCTTCTAATGGCTCACTTTTCAACTTATCAGCCAATGAAGGATGGAACTTATTTTCAACCATGGCCTCTAATCATCAGAATTTTTATGGACGTGATGCTTTGTATGGTGCTGCGCCAAAGGTTGCCTCAGTGAGTAGTGATGATAAGCTGTACAACTCTATTGAGCGGCTGACCGAGAGCCTCAGTCGGATGGACGGACGCTTCGTTCAGCCTACACCTTGTGTTGATGATTCTATGGCCTTGGTGGCCTCATCCTGTAATCACTGTGGCTCGCCCATGCACTTATCCTCAGACTGTCCATCCCAAGCGGAAGTGGCGGCCATGTATAACAATCCTAGGCCTCAGCCCAAATATGATCCTTACTCTTCCACTTACAATCCGGGATGGAGGGACCACCCGAACTTCAAGTGGGGGGGAGGTTCAAATCAAACTACCAATTCTAACTCCTTCCAACCACAGCAACAGCCTAAGTGGGGGGGAGGTAACTACCAAGCTGCTAATGCCTATCCCTCACAACAAGGCTATGGCTCATATCAAGGGAGGCCTAACTCTAATGATCAAAGGTACAGGCCGAATCAACAAGCCAATGTTCCTCCTCCATTTATGAAGAATAATGATCCAGCTCATGCTCCTCCATCTAGTTCTTCGACATCTCAACAAGACATGATTTACCAAATGATGTCAAGTTTCATGGAAAAGTTTGAAGAGAGATTACAGAAGCAGGAAAATGCAGTGTCTCAAATGATGAATAACAAAGCTGAGCAGGACGCAAAGAAAGGGGGATTGCCGTCAAATGTGGTTGTTAATCCGCAAAACATGCATTCTATGCAATTGAGAAGTGGAAGGCAGTATGGCGATGCTTATGAATATGAGGAGGAAGAGGAGGAGACACAACTTCCGTGTGAGCCCGAACTGAATCCTCCTCTTGATGGTTTCCTTGAGGAATCTGAGATCCTTCCTATGAAAGGTGATGTAACAGAGACTTCACAGGAGGAAAAGAAGAAGGAGATTGCAAAGGGAAAGCGGAAAGTTGGTGAATCTCCTTCGCAAGAACATCCTACTCAACAAGGGGATGAATCCCCCAAAGGTAAGTCTCTTGATCCTGAGCATTTACCGTTTCCTAATTCATATGTTTTAGCTAAGAAGAAACATGAGGATGAATTGGAAAAGGAGATGTTTGACTTATTTTCTAAGTTGGAAATTAATGTGCCTATGCTTGTGCTTGTGAAACAAATGCCTAAGTATGCTAAGTTCCTTAAAGATCTTTGCACTAACAAGAGAGCTACTAATTCAAGTAACAAAGTCCAACTTGGGACTCATGTTTCATCTCTCTTAAAGGGGCACTTGCCCCAAAAGTGTGGAGATCCGGGCTCTTTCACTATCCCTTGTCAGATAGGGAAACTTAGCTTTGGGAAAGCACTTCTGGATTTAGGAGCCGCCATTAACGTCATGCCTAAGGCCACCTACCTTGCACTAGGGTTGAAGAATTTGAGTGAAACTAGTGTTGTGGTCCAATTGGCAGATAGGTCCATTAAGAAACCCTATGGATTTATTGAGGATATTCTTGTGAGGGTTAGGGAACTAGTATTTCCAGTGGATTTTTATGTGCTAGACATGACCAGTGAAACTAGGATGGATGACTCCTTGATTTTGGGAAGGCCATTTATGAAAACAGCCAAGATGATGATAAGCTTAGAAGAGGGCTATGTTACAATGCAAGTAGGAAATCAATTAATAAAGTTTGATGTGGGGAAAGCAATTAAACATCCTCACGAGGATTATTCTCTCCTTGGACTAAGTGTGATTGATTCTCTGATGCATATAGTTTGTGATGAGCATGCAAATACCTTCAAGTTGAACCTAATTGATAATGAAGATGCTCATATGTGTTATCATGACTCTTGTGCTAGATTAATTGAAAATACATGCTTGTATGATATGCCTAATGATTCATCTAGCATAGGAGGTTCAGTGACAGAATTCATGGACTCATTGCATGTGCATTATAATTTTGATAATGATTGCACATCTATTTCCTCTTTGTCAAGCTACAACCCCTTGGAAGAGGGAAGTTTGTTTAATTTTGTAGGACAGGAGAAGGAAGGATGTGACTTCACCCAGGGAATTGAGAAATCCAGTGCACAAGAGTTTGACCATGAAGAGTATGAAGCCGTAAGAAGAAGCCGCTTACACAAGCTGAGGGAGAAGCTATATCTGAAAGAGCATGTGCTCACTGACGGTCCACATGTTTCTACCCTGAGCGGCAGTGGGGATGCAGACTTGAATAAGAATGCTGAGGCCTCACAATCTAAGAGGCCGAATTGTCGTGATGAGCTGCCGCAGTTTGATGATGATTTCTATGAACATCAATTGCTAGAAGTTGAGATGCACACTCTGGTACCTTCTATTATTGAGCCACCTACGCTGGAGCTGAAACCTTTGCCACCCAATCTTAAGTATGCCTACTTGCTTGATGAGAAGAAGCTTCCAGTGATTGTTTCTAGTGCTCTGTCTTCTCTTGAGGAAGGGAAGTTGCTTGAGGTGCTCAGACGATACAAGGGGGCCATTGGGTGGACTCTGGCCGATCTTCCTGGCATGAGTCCTACCACGTGTATGCACCGGATCTTGCTGACTGATGATGCTAAGCCGGTGAGGCAACCACAAAGGAGACTCAATCCCTTGATACTTGATGTTGTGAAAAAGGAGGTAGAAAAGCTCTTAAGTGCTGGAATCATCTATCCAATTAGCGACAGCGAATGGGTGAGTCCCATTCATGTGGTGCCAAAGAAGAGTGGGCTGACTGTGGTGAAAAATGACAAAGATGAGCTAGTGCCTACACGGGTTCAGAACTCTTGGAGGGTTTGTATAGATTATCGGAAGCTGAATGACTCCACAAGAAAAGACCACTTTCCATTACCATTCATCGATCAGATGCTGGAAAGACTAGCTGGCAAGTCACACTATTGTTTTCTGGATGGTTTCTCTGGGTATTTCCAAGTTCCGATAGCACCTGAGGACCAAGAGAAAACAACCTTTACTTGTCCATTTGGAACCTTCGCATACAGGAGAATGCCTTTTGGTCTGTGCAATGCTCCAGGAACCTTTCAACGTTGTATGATGAGCATTTTTAATGACTTGCTGGAGGATGGCATAGAGGTGTTCATGGATGATTTCTCCCTCTATGGAGACAGTTTTGACACTTGCTTGGTCAATCTTGAGAAAGCTTTGGTTAGATGTGTGGAGAAGGGTTTGGTACTCAATTTTGAGAAGTGCCATTTCATGGTGGACAAGGGCATAGTGTTGGGACATTTAGTCTCAAAGGAGGGTATTCAAGTTGACAAAGCGAAGGTTGAGGTAATCTCCTCTCTACCATTTCCGACTTGCTTGAAGGAGTTGAGGTCTTTTCTTGGACATGTGGGTTTCTATAGGAGGTTCATCAAGGGTTTTAGCCAAATTGCTTCCCCACTGTCTCATCTACTACAAAAGGATACAGAGTTTGATTTCTCTTATGAGTGTAAGGAGGCCTTTGTTGAGTTGAAGACACGGCTTACTACTCCTCCTATCCTGGTTGCACCTAATTGGGAATTACCTTTTGAGTTGTCTTGTGATGCTTCTAATGAGGCTCTGGGAGTTATGCTTGGCCAAAGGCAAGAATCTTTGCCTAGAGTCATTGCTTACGCATCCAAACAATTGGATAGAGCTCAGAGGAACTATACAACAACTGAGAAGGAACTTTTCGCCATAGTCTTTCGTCTGGACAAGTTTAGACAATACTTACTACATTCTAAGGTAATCATATTTACGGATCATGCAGCCGTCCGTTATCTGTTATCTAAGCCACAAACAAAGCCTAGGCTCTTGAGATGGGTCTTGCTTTTACAAGAATTTGAGATAGAGATTAAGGACAGGGCTGGAAAAGAGAACTTGGTAGCAGATCATTTAAGCCGTCTGCCAGTGGATGTGGGAGGAATTGATGACTCTTCTCTTGTTTGTGATACTTTCCCAGATGCTTTATTGTGTGCTTTGAATGCTAAGAAGGATCCGTGGTATGCTCATCTGGTGAATTATATGGTGGCCAAGATGATTTCTCCTTCATTAAACAAACACCAAGCTCAAAAATTGAAGAGAGATGCAAACTATTATGTTTGGGATGAGCCACACTTGTGGAGGTTATGCAATGATCAAATCATCCGGAAGTGTGTGCATGATGATGAGATCTCTTCAATTTTGGAGTTCTGTCATTCTCTTGCTTGTGGTGGGCATTTCGGTGCAAGGAAAACCTCAAGGAAAATTCTGGAGGCTGGTTTCTATTGGCCTACTTTGTTCAAAGATGCCTATGATTATTGCAAATCTTGTGATCGTTGTCAAAGGTTTGGAGGATTAACTAAGCGGCATGAAATGCGTCAAATTCCTGTGATCTTTTGTGATGTTTTTGATGTGTGGGGCATTGACTTCATGGGACCCTTTCCACCCTCTTGTGGCTATGTCTATATACTCTTGGCCGTGGATTACTTTTCAAGGTGGGTGGAGGCCGTGCCTACTAGGGCAAATGATGCTCGGACTGTGTTGAAGTTCTTGAAATCTAACATCTTTTGTAGGTTTGGAGTACCCAAGGCACTTGTGAGTGATCAGGGCTCACATTTTTGCAATAAGCTCATGACTTCTTTGCTCAACCAATTTGGAGTCAATCACAAGATCTCTACACCATATCACCCTCAAACCAACGGGGAGGCCGAGGTGTCTAATAGACAAATCAAAAATATCCTCGAGAGAATTGTGAAGCCAAGCAGGAAAGATTGGAGCTTGAGGCTTGAGGAAGCTCTCTGGGCTTATAGGACTTCATTTAAGACTCCAATTGGCATGTCCCCTTATAGGTTGATCTATGGCAAAGCTTGTCATCTTCCAGTTGAGCTCCAACATAAGTCTTATTGGGCGGTCAAATCTTGTATTGATGACATGGATGCTGCGGCGCAAGAGAGACAATTGACTTTAAGTGAGCTTGAAGAGTTGAGGAACGAGGCATTCGAGAATTCCAGAATCTTTAAGGAAAGAACAAAGGCTATTCATGATAGTGGCATCCTGAGGAAAGAATTCAAGGCGGGTGACTTTGTGCTTTACTACCGTGCTAAATTCAAGTTCAGTGGAGGGGGCAAACTTAAAGACAAGTGGGAAGGCCCTTATGTGGTGACCAAATCTCATGATTTTGGCATGGTAGAGATCAAGCATAGCAAAGATGGCCGAATCTACAAGGTTAATGGCCATTTGCTAAAATTGTATAAGGAGAACTTCAAGCCGCCCTAAAGGTCGTTTCTTTCCTTTCCTCACTTATTCTTTTATTGCAAATTCTTAAGTGTGGGGGAAGGTGTTAGAATTAGAAAAATTAGGATTATGTTTAAATTTAGTATTTTGTTTAGGTTTGTTAGGTTGTTTAAATATGAAAAAAAAAAAAAAAAAAAAATTTCACTAGTGCTGGGGGATGCCTATTTGCGTCAGGAAGTGTCATTGAGGAAATAGAGGATTTTGCATCCGGAAGTGCTTTTGCTTCCGGAAGCTCTCACTTAGACTTTGCTACTTAGGATCAGATTGTGTTCACTTTGCTTCCGCTAGGGGTGAGATTAGAATCTGAACCTAGAGTGACTTCCTATAGCGGTTCTGCTTCCGGTAGCATTTTTGCTTCCGGAAGCCTAGCAGCTTGAGTCTGAATTCAGTTAGGCTTCCTGAGCGTCAGTGAGTAAAAAAAAAAAAAAAATAAAATAAAAAATAAAAAATATATAAAAAATAATATTTTAGGTTGTGTTTAGTGTAGTCTTGTTAATAATACATGCATATGAGCCATTTGTTTGTTGGAACTGCCCTGCCCTTTATTTTGCTGCTTTGCCTTTAAAATGCATCTTCCTACTTGATTTACTTGGTCCATTGAGGACAATGCATGCTTTAAGTGTGGGGGAGGTGTATTATGTGCTTTAAAGTGGTCTGATTCAAAGCTTTCACACTTGATTTTTGGACTTATTTGGCATGATTTTTCTTGAAAATTTGACTTGATTATGGCTTTTGAAAGTAAATGGAATTGTCCTCTAGTGTGTAAGTAGAATTTTTGGAATGATTACTTAAGGCATTGCATGGGGCACTTTTAAGGTATAAAGAGGGTGTAAGTTTCTCATTTAACTTTTCTTAGGGAGGAAGTGACTGATTAGAGTAAGCTATAAATGTGAGAAGCCTTCAACCGAATTGAGTGGGCCAATAGTTACTTGACCTCCTAGAACTTGTCCTAGCTCTTGTTCGAGATCACAATGCATGGCATGATTGAAAATGAAAAGGGCGTTTCTTTCTAAACCCTCATGACCCAAACACTAAGCCAACCAAATATTATCCTTTGATTAACCCCTTTGGGCCATTCACTTTTCTTTTCTACCACCTTGACCGAAGTGTGAATAAGTGATTATAGCATATGCTTGCATTCATATTAGTATTGTATTGTTGTATCTTGTGGAAAGCAAGCTATATTAGTGAAAAATAAAAGATGGCCGAGAGCCACAATAGAGGAAAAGAAAAGAGGAAATGGCCAAAGGCCTAAGAAAAGAAAAGAAAAAAAAAAATAATAAGGCCAAAGGCCTATCAAAAGAGAAAAAAGAAAGAAAGCACAAAGTGTTTTAGTATGCCAAAGGCATAAGATTGAAAAAGAAAAGAGAGATGTAGCGTGCTTTGCGAGGATTGATTTCATTGTATTGCATGCATATGTGGTGATTACTTGTTCATGTCATTGGTCATTGACTATTTTCCATCATTCACCATTCATTATTAGCCTTCCATCTAACCCCAAAGTCCGCTAGATTTGGTTGTGCTATGCATACTATGGGTGGAGAACTTAGAGCTATTACAAGCCTATGGTGATGGTCAAGTGCATTGAGCCAAAGAGTGATCACAAGTCCCTAGTTAGGCATTTTTCCTAACTTGAGCGAATGAGTTAAACACTTTATCCGGTGAGGAAAAATCTCAATTGGCACTCCTCCTAAATTTTAGTGGATTGTTAAACTTGGATTCGCTTTGTATTCTTAGATTTGGCCTATGCGAAGCTTTAGGGAAAGGTTCAAGAAGATCAACTTGAACACTATGATAATTCCAATTGCCTTCATTATGCTTAATGATTGAGTTAATCTTTTACATGACTTTGCCCGGAGTGCAAAGCTTAAGTGTGGGGGATTTGATTAGACCAAATTTCATACCTTTAAGCATGTGCATTTGAGCTTAATTAGTATGGTTTATTTGTTATATTTGATCATTATTGATACATTTTCATGCACATGCTTATGTATAAATATTTGAAGAATAATAGCCTTATTATTTGCATTTTATGGAACTAAGGGTATTTTGGTCATTTTGACTATGAGATATGTTTTTCATGTAGGGGGGTCCCAAGTGGGCCCCACACACCCTTGGTGGAGTTTCAGTGGAGATAACTTGGCAAGAAAGAAGGCTAGATAAAGAGTACTCAAAGTTACATCCGGATGCAGGTTCACATCCGGAAGCAAAGTCATATCTGGAAGAGTACTCATATCAGGATGCAAGTTTACATTCGGAAGCAAATTCACATCCGGAAGCTGGGCTACTTGAAGAAGAGAACTTACATCCGGAAGTGGATTTACATCCGGAAGTAAACGTGCTGACGCTGGCGGACAGAGAGCTACATCCGGAAGTGGATTCTCATCCAGTGGATTCTCATCCGGAAGTGGATTTACATCCGAAAGTAAACGTGCTAGCGCTGGCAGACAGAGAGCTACATCCGGAAGTGGATTCTCATCCAGTGGATTTTCATCCGGAAGTAAATGTGCTTGCGCTTGCGACATGAAGTCTTGCATCCGGAAGCTGAAATCCATCAGCCAGCGAGTACATGAGCCAAACTGCACAATGATCAGAAATGTCAACTACTTTTCAGAAGTCTTTGGTGCAGAGTTAATTTAAGGCAAAGTCAGCCCTGCAGCTTTCTAAATGAGGCAAAATTGGCGCCAAGGTCAAATTCAAGTCTGGAGGGCTCATTAAGGGTAAAAAGGGCAGAACAATCACTTGAGGAAAAAGGAGGAACCTTTGGAATTGCATGGAGATGAGATCTAGTCCACATTCATCCTAACCTTTACCAAATACCAAAACTACCCTTTGGGCGATAATCCCAAAGTTACTCACCACTATAAAACCCCAAACATAACTAACATCTGAACATATCACTTCTCACTTCACTTTCATTTTCTCTCTCCTCTAACAAACTCTCTCAACTCCATCTTCATCTTCTTCACCTCCGCCATGGCCATTTCACCTCGCAAATCCTCCGATCTTTCCATCTCCATGCGCGGCTAAGCGTTCTTCTCCTTCCTTCAAGTCGAGTTTTAGTGACAAGAATATTAAGAAAGTGGTACTTTTGGTCAAAAAAGACCAAAGGTTTGTCGATTTTTTCACCATAACTCGTTTTCAGACAATTTGCGCGTTTTAGGGTTAAAAACAACACAAGTATTTTTTTAATAAATTTTAATCTCGTTTTTGTGTTTTAGTGTCAAGAATCTCAAGAAAGTGGTACTTTTGGTCAAAAAAGACCAAAAGTTGTCGAATATTTCACCATAACTCGTTTTCAGCCTATGTGCGCGTTTTAGGGTTAAAAACAACACAAGTATTTTTTTTTAATGGATTTTAATCTCATTTTTTTGTTTTAGTGTCAAGAATCTCAAGAAAATGGGTACTTTTGGTCAAAAAAAACCAAAGGTTTGTCGATTATTTCACCATAACTCTTTTGCAGCCCATTTGCGCGTTTTAGGGTTAAAAACAACACAAGTATTTTTTTAAAAAAATTTTAATCTCGTTTTTGTGTTTTAGTTTCAAGAATATCAAGAAGGTGGTACTTGATTAGACCGAATATTATGTCCTTAATCATGTGCAATTGAGCTTAATTAGCTTGATTTAATTGATATATTTGATCATTTTTGGTATATTTTATTGCGCATGCTTATTGGAATTAATTGGAGAATATTAGTCTTATTACTTGCATTTTAAATAACCAAGGGTATTTTGGTCATTTTTGACTATGTGGTGAATTTTATGTGTAGGGGGGTCCCACGTGGGCCCCACACACCCTTGGTGGAGCTTTGTTGGAGCTTAAGTGGCAAGGAGGAGGCTAGTTGGCAAAGAAAAGGACATAAAGCAAAGTTTACCATTCTTGGTAAAAGGAAGGAAAAGGCAAATTTGGAGCATCTTTCCAAAAGAGGAAAAGTTGGCTCCACATTCAAATTCAAACTTGGAGCCTCATTAAGGGCAATTTTGGGAGCACAATGACTTGGAGAAAAAGGAGGAATTTTTAGAAATGCATGGAGACAACTTTTGGACCACATTCATTCTCACTTTTCACCAAATACCAAAAATACCCTTCCCCCTTCATCTCACCACCACACCTTTTAATATTGGCCAATACACTCTTTTCCTTGCCCATAACTTCATTTGGCCGAAATTACTCCCTCCATAACTCTCATTTACATGTCATTTAGGGTGAATTAGCATTTCATTTGGGTGATAATCCCAAAGTTAATCATCCATATAAAACCCTAAATGTCACATTACCCATTCATTCTTGACATACCTTTCTCTCTCTTCATCTCATTTTCTCTCACTTTTCTCTCTTCCCTTTCACAAACCTCACGGCCAAACCTTCCTTCTCCATGATTTCTCCACGTTTTCTACCTCCATTCCACATCTCCATGTCTAGCTAAGCTTCCTCTCCTCTCCTCTCCTCTCCAAGGAAAAGTGCTTCAAGTACACAAATTTGGCTTCCTGACTTTGTAATTTTTTTTCTCTTTTAGGTTTCAAGCTAGTTTTACATTTTTGCCTATGTATGTCCTAGATTTAGGCTTATATAGGTTAGATCATCTTAATTTTAGGTGTTCTACATGATTTTAGCTTGAAAACCTCTCTTTATTGTTAAGAACATGAAAACCTAGGCTTATATTTTGTAGTTCCATGTATGTATGAGTATGCGATTAGCAACCTTGTATGTGTGTGGAATGAATTTGTTTCCTAAATGCTAGATTTAGTGTTTAGAGTTGCTTTTGGTACGATCTTGGCTTTTAAAGAGCTTTTGGCTTGATTAGGTTAGTTAAACTCTTGTAGACTTCTTTGATTAAAGAAGTCTTAAGAATTTAACTAATTTAATTAAGTGTGACAAAGTTGTGAAGCCTAATTAACCTAAGGCACTAAGTACTTGGAGAGGGGAGGTAGTTCCTAAACTCATTTCTTCACTCTTTCATTCGGTTATATTGCTCTTTTTACATTTAATTTGTAGTTCTTAGTATAAAATCAACCTCAAACTTCCTTGTTAACTTGTGTGACTTTAGCCTTGAAATTAGCTAGATATAAAACCTAAATTGTGGAAAAGACCTATACTCATCACTATATATTAGTGAGCATTGAGTATTGAATTGTTTTGACTAATCTCTTTAGGCGACAAAAGAGGTTAAATCAGTACTTTTGGTCAAAAAAGACCAAAGGTTAGTCGATTATTTCACCATAACTCGTTTTCAGACCATTTGCGCGTTTCAGGGTTAAAAACAACACAAGTATTTTTTTAATAAATTTTAATCTCGTTTTTGTGTTTTAGTGTCAAGAATCTCAAGAAAGTGGTACTTTTGGTCAAAAAAGACCAAAAGTTGTCGAATATTTCACCATAACTCGTTTTCAGCATATTTGCGCGTTTTAGGGTTAAAAACAACACAAGTATTTTATTAAAAAAATTTTAATCTCGTTTTTGTGTTTTAGTGTCAAGAATATCAAGAAAGTGGTACTTTTGGTCAAAAAAGACCAAAGGTTTGTCGATTATGTCACCATAACTCGTTTTCAGCCCATTTGCGCGTTTTAGGGTTAAAAGCAACACAAGTATTTTTTTAATAAATTTTAATCTCGTTTTTGTGTTTTAGTGTCAAGAATCTCAAGAAAGTGGTACTTTTGGTCAAATTAGACCAGAAGTTTGTCGAATATTTCACCATAACTCGTTTTCAGCACATTTGCGCGTTTTAGGGTTAAAAACAACACAAGTATTTTTTTAAAAAAATTTTAATCTCGTTTTTGTGTTTTAGTTTCAAGAATATCAAGAAAGTGGTACTTTTGGTCAAAAAAGACCAAAGATTAGTCGATTATTTCACCATAACTCGTTTTCAGACCATTTGCGCGTTTTAGGGTTAAAAACAACACAAGTATTTTTTTTAATGCATTTTAATCTCATTTTTTTGTTTTAGTGTCAAGAATCTCAAGAAAATGGTACTTTTGGTCAAAAAAGACCAAAAGTTTGTCGATTATGTCACCATAACTCGTTTTCAGCCAATTTGCGCGTTTTAGGGTTAAAAACAACACAAGTATTTTTTTAATAAATTTTAATCTCGTTTTGTGTTTTAGTGACAAGAATATTAAGAAAGTGGTACTTTTGGTCAAAAAAGACCAAAGTGAAAGTAATGGATGCACAAGAGGGGGGTGAATTATGCTTCAAAAATAACGCTCGAATGAAACAACACAAGAGTTATACTGGTTCGGTCTACCTGACCTACGTCCAGTCCTCAACCACCCAGGCCGAGTTCCACTATATCTCAGGTTTTAAATCGGGTTCACCTGAAACCTTACAACCGCAAGTTTTGCACGGGATCACTTGCAACCTTACAACTACAAGTTTTACGCAGGCTCACTTGTAACCTTTCTAACTAGCTCCCCCTTACACCAAGCAAGGGGTTAACCTTTACACTTAAAGGATTTTTCTGACTAAGTTCTCTTCAAAGAACGGATGGTGTTACACACTTAAGTACAATAAATGCTCTTATAACAGAAAGAGACTTAACAACAAAGAGTACAGATTATGTAGATGAAAAGAATCACTCAATGTGTTAAATGCTCTTTACTTTTCTGGGCAGCTTTGAATGCTTGAAGGTGTTCTTAGTTTTCTCGCTCTAACTTCTCTCAAGAATATTTAAAGATAATTGATTACTTCATAAATGAAGTTGAGCTCCCTTATATAGTCTTCAAACATTTTGAACTCTTGGTAGGTGGGCTAGCCGTTTGAATATGGCCGTTTTTCCCATGTTACCGTTTGCCCAATAAATGCTTCATCAATGCATAGCAGGGTTGACTTGCTTTATCTCTGAAAAGTAGTCCTGACACCTCTGCTCTGACACTGCATCTCTGAACGCTCTGACATTCTGATTGCTTGCGGAAGCAAAATCACATACGGAAGCAACCTTACTTAGTGTGCTGTACTTGAACGTTAGTTTAACAATATAAGCACATAGTCACATGCAGTGGGTGTTCCCTAAGTCTAAGGTGTATCCGGAAGCATTTCTACATCCGGAAGCGATTCCACTTGATGAAGGATTTAGCTTACTATCACTTACTCTCGCTCAGTGTATTTCATTCCAACATTCAGCGCTAGTCACTAAGCTATCGGAAGCACTTTCACTTGACGTGGTAAACTCACTGACGCTTAGGGTTGTATCTATTCTATCAGTCTGCGCCAGTCTAAGTCTAACAGGAAGCAATTTCACTTGACGAGGTAAACTCACTGACGCTTGGGGTGATATCTATTCTATCAGCTTGCGCCAGTCTAAGTCTAACAGGAAGCAATTTCACTTCCGGTTGAATTATAGCTTAGTCTTAAGGTTTTGTATATCTAGCGTTCATGGACTAAGTTAAATCCCTAGTGAGTTATGCCGCTGGGGGATGAAACATTTATCCGCGTGCGCGAGTTCTAGTCTATCCGGAAGTAAATCCACATCCGGTTGCACTCTTACTTGGGATCCTATGTTAACCTATTGCTTTCTAAGTACTTGGCCTATTCTTTCATATTTTAGTCTTCATCAAAACTTAAGATTCTAACATTCTCCCCCTTTTTGATGATGACAAACTTCGTTTTATCGATTAAGTTCATAAGAAAGGATTAGCAAAAGAATAAAAGCAATAGATAAGAACAAGTAACTTAGACAAATATTATTGATAAGCATATACAAGTCAGAGTATACAATCAAATAACATTTACAAGTAAAGAACATATACAAGTAAATAACACTAAGCAAGTATGAAAGTATGCATGAAAACAAAACAAGAAGGAAAAATTTCTAAGTTAAAAGAATGTTTGGATTGGGGTTCAGGGTTTGTATTTCTTTTTCCTCTCCCTCTCCTTTTGTCTCTCCTCATTCTCCCTTTGTAGTTTGGCTACCTCGGCCTCACGCACACTCTGGTCTATCTGGGCAATGATCTCCTGAAGCTCTTCTTCATCTCTTTCCCTTCTGAGCCTCTCTGATTCGATAGACTCCTCGAATGCCCTTTTCATGTTCTCTACTTCTTCATACCCAGGGAACTCTGTAGCATTGTCGAAGTAGGAGACCTCTCCATTGGGATAGTGAACAGCCCGGATTTTCACGTTCCATACAGGGAAGTTGGGATCCTCCTCAACTTCCTGGGCTTTCCTTTTCCCTTTCCCTTTACTCTTCCCTTTGCTCTTGCTGATTGGAGGAGTGGGCATGGCGCTTGCTCTGTCAGCATCGAGGCAGGCCATCTGACCAAAGGATAGCTTATCTGTGAATCCAAACTTCTCAAATTCCTCAGGAGTCATGTCTTCAATTTCCAATTTGACTTCCTTCAGAATTGGAACTGATTGAACCACTGGAGTTTCTTGCTCAACCTGGGCAGATGAAGTTCCTTGCTCAGGTAGGTCAGATGGAGTCTCTTCCTCAGACTCATCAGATTCAGTGGAGGCAATTTGATTGGACCAAAATTTATCCCTCTAAGCATGTGCAATTGAGCTTAATTAGTGTGGTTTATTTGCTATATTTGATCATTATTGAGATATTTTATTGCGCATGCTTATTGGAATTAGTTTAGAGAATATTAGCTTAATTACTTGCATTTTAAGTAACCAAGGGTATTTTGGTCATTTTTGACTAGTTGTGTGTCTTCATGTGTAGGGGGGTCCCACGTGGGCCCCACAACCCTTGGACAAGCTTGGAATTCAAGGAAGAGCATTTTTGGAGGGAAAATGAAACCAAGTTGGCACCTCAAAGGAGGGTCTTGGAGGAAAGACAAGCACTAGAGGATTGGAGCCCAAAATTCAAATTTCAAAATTGGCTCCAACTTCAAATTCAAAGTTGAAGGCTTCATTAAGGGCATTTTTGGGAGCACAATCAATTGGAGAAAAAGGAGAGAACTTTGACAATGCACCTAGACCACATTAGGACCACATTCACTCACCTTTTACCTAAATACCAAAACTACCCTTCCTTCCCTTTCATAAACACCATTTCACATAACACCCTCCATTAACCATCAAAATATCTTTTTGACAACTCACCACCACCACTTGACAACTCATCAACCAACTAACCACCTATTTAACCCAAAAACCCATTCATTTGTCACATTCCTTCACTTCCACTCCATCTTCATCTTCTTTCTCTCCATTTTCTCTCTTCTTTCCATCTCCTTCACCAAACTCACGAAAATCCACCTTCCTCCATGGATTCTCACGCAACCTTCCTTCCATTCCACCTCTCCATGCTTGGCTAGGCATCCTCATCTCTCTCTCCAAAGGAATGTGCTTGTAGATCTCAACATTTGGCCTCATGTACTTGTGTTAGTTCTTTGTAGATCTCAAGCTAGATTTAACTTTTTGTTTAGTGATTTCTTTGATTAAGACTCACTAGGCTAGAGTATTTGTATTTTCAAGTATTCTACCTCACTTTAATTTGAGATCTCTCTTTGAATCTTTGTATGTGAAAACCTAGGGTTTGATGTTGTGTAGTTCTATGAAGACATTTGTAGCGATTTGCTT
Organism: Mimosa pudica; assembly: GCA_029929735.1. Lineage (NCBI taxonomy): Eukaryota > Viridiplantae > Streptophyta > Magnoliopsida > Fabales > Fabaceae > Mimosa > Mimosa pudica. The sequence continues at coordinate 141,920 of JAKELP010000003.1, forward strand.
GTATGTGTTTCTTGTGGAATGATTGAGTTTCTTAGCTCTATGATTTAGAGTTAATGTTGCCTAAGGTACATTTGAAGATTTCAAAGAGCTATTAGCTTGGTTAACCTAATTAAACTCTTGTAGATTTCTTTGATCTAAGAGATCTTAAGGATTTAGTTAGGTTATATCAAGATTAACAAGTATATGAGGTCACATTTATCATTAAGCACATAGTACTTTGGAGAGGGAGGCACTTCTCATCTTATTCCTTCACTTGTTTCATTCGGTTATTGTAGTTATTTTACTAGGTTTAATTAGTTGTTAAACATAAAAATCACTCTCTCATTGCTTGTTAAATTGCGTGACATAATATCCTCTTACTTGCAAGAATTTGAACCTAGATTGAGAAAAGACCTACTCGCCACTACTACATAGTAGTTAAGGTAGAAATATTGATTAATTCCTAGGGCGACATAGGGGTAAATCAAGTGGCGCCGTTGCCGGTTTAGGTTGATTCTTGCTAGTTTTAGGTGTTAGAAGTCACATTTTAATTTGTTGTTCTTCATTGTGTATAATTGGCTAAAGTGTGCATTTTGTGATAATTGTTGAAATCTTGTGTTTGCATCACTTTTAGCTGAATATTAGACTGTTTTGGAGGTTTATAGGCTGCTCTAGTTGGCCTTTAATTGCTGAAAAGTGTTGCTGGACATTGTGTTTACTTTGCTGGAAATTTGCACTGAAAGTCCTGTTTTGACTGGTTCACTGTTTTTAAAACTGGGAAAAAGCTACTGCGCAATAATTCAAACTGTTTTACCTGGAAAATCTACAAGATTAGAGCTTTCTTTGGACATATTATTTGTTTAAAACTGAGTTGTATACTGCCTGGAACAATTCGGTGAAGTTAGACTGTTTTGCTGGAAAGTCACTGTGTGACCAGTTTGCTTGCTGTTGCAACTGTAAATTGTGTAGCTGGAATTTGACCAAACTGTTTTTTGTGGTTACAATACACATTTTAAGCTTTCCAGGGACATATTACTTGTTGCTAGACTCATTCTATATTGTCTGGAATTAATTTTTGAAATCTGCCCTGTGTGCTGGAAACTGTCTGGACAACACTGTACTTTCAGCGAACGTGTTTTCAAAACTGGGAACAATCTACACTGATTTTATGGAAACTGTTTTTATTGGTAAAACTAGAAGATTCAAGCTTTAATTTGATATATAATTTGCCAGAAAACTCATTTTCTACTGTCCGGGGTGAATTTTTGAAATTACCCTGTTTTGCTGGAATTTTTCTGCGGACCTGCTGACTTTGGAGCCTATCTGTTTGATCTTATCCTGCGCTGTTTTGCATGATCTTTGGCTCATTAGAACCAGTTTTGAATAAGCTTTTGATTGATATATTGTGCTGAATTTTTGGTGCCGTATTCGATTTTTTTTAGAGGTTAAAAACTTGCTCTGATTGTGCATTTTCCTGCTCAACTTTGAACCAAAACTGTTTGCATTCTACTTATCTGTTTTGAGCAGTTTTTGGTTTGTTTGAAAGCTGGTTATTTGCACTTGATATCTGCCTGGTTGATCTGGAAAGTTTGGTTGGAAATTATTGTGAAAAAGGTGCTCTAGTTGCCTTACTTTTCTAACCGGATAAGTGTGAGTTTGCCTTGTTCTTGTGGACTGTTTTGCACGTTTGTTTTGCAGGGCTGTTGAACACTTTTCAGGGAATTCTTAAGCCTATTTGAGGTTATTCTGGAGCCTTTCTATTGGCTGGTCTTGTGTCCATCTCTTTGGACTTTTGCAAGCTTGTTTTGAGCTACATTGCTAAGCCTATTGAAAGCACTCACTTTAGTGCTTCTTAGACTTAATTTTTCTGGACTGTGCTGGACTGTTTGGTATTTTTTGCTGGCTGGTTTTGGTGGTTTGTTTTGCAGGGATTTTAGGTGTCTGACTTGGCTGGAAGTGTGCTCACACTTTGATCAATTTTTGCCTACATTGTGCACTCATTCATTGCATTCATTTTCACACATCATTCATCAAGAAAATGGATTGTTTTGGTACCAAAGTTGTACTTGTCTTGTGCATATAGGAAGGAAACATGGATTGGCATGCCACGTATCATGATTTTGCACAACATCCTTCCATGCATTCTCAATCTTCTCCTAATGCATATCATGCATCATATCATGATTCTTATGAATTGCCTCACAACATGCCTTCACATTCATATATGCCTTGTCAAGAGGATGAGTTCTTAGGGTGTCCTCCACATTCACACACATCTTCCTATCCACAATCATTTCATGCATACCATTCACCTCCACCTCAACCATACCATCATGATTATGAGTATCCCCCATCATATTCTACATATCCACCTTTCGCTTCTTATGATGAACCACTTCCTCCATTTCCCCCTCATAATTATGATGGACCATATACCTCATTTCCACCTCATGACCCATCCTTTCTTATAGATCACCCACCCTATGAACCACCACCCCATTCCTCTATACTATATGAAGCTCCTCAAGCTTCTTCTTCTTCTAGTATGAATGAGGAGTTCATAGCCAAGTTGAAAGGCATGTTAGATACGATGGATAGAATGAACGCCTCTCTTGATTCATTGGCCAATTCATTTAGTAAAGAGACGGTTGATGCACTCCTATTGATCCATGAGGCCGATCCTAGGGTACATGATATGCCCATTTTGGTAGAAGTTGAGACTCCGCATCCGTCACCCACATCCGAGAGTGGGAGAAAAGAGAAAGTGAATCTTAAACCTAACAAGAATGCATGCTTTCATGAGTTTAATGTACCATTACTTGAAGATTCTTTGATCATGTCTAATTCTTTGCTTGATGATGCATTCACTCATGTCATGCACATACCTATTGATTCACTTGAGCTTGATACTTTCCTTTATCATGATCATATATTTTTAGATGATGTCAAGCATGTTCCTACTCCCTCTTTGTCGGACCATACATGTGCATTAACTCATGAATTTTTAGATTTCACTGATGATGATGTTTCTAGCCATTTGGTTGTTGCAATGGAATCCAAAGAAACACTCGAATTTGTTACAACCGCTGGCGATGATGTTGTATTTTGTGATGTTCCAATGGATGAGACCGAGCGTCGGGTTACATTGCATGATGAAAAGCACCCTAAGTCTCAAGGTGCTTCTGATGAACTTCTACTTGTTCACGATGGTTTAAAGGGGAGCGCTAGCCTCTCACAAATTAGTGGAAGTTCACAGCAACCCGGGAAGCCAATTGAAGCCAGCATACTTCTCTACTTTAATGAGGGCTTCATGACAATGAAAGTGGATGATCAATTGTTCACATTCAATGTTTATGAAGCCATGCAACATCCATTTGAGAGGTATTCCTTGCTTGGCTTGAACTTTATTGATGGCTTGATGGATGATTGGGTAAGCCAACATGTTAGAACTTTGCGTATGCATGGAAATAATCTTTTTACTTCACGATTGCCTACTCTTGATTCTTGCTCTCTTGTACATGATAATGTTTGCATGATTGATCATTTGGATGAAAGTGTTAAACTTGAGAGCATGTCTCATGATTTTCCTATGCATACATTCCATGATTTTGTTGATGCTAACCCTAACCATTTCCCTATTCTTTGTCATGAAGCCACCATTGCTATGCCATATTTGTTTGCCTACAACCCCTTGCACAAGGGACGTTTGTTTCATGTTGTAGGCACTTTTCGGATGCACAAGGAATATTGGGAGTTCATTAAGGCTGCAAGGGAACTTACTAGGAAGCTCCAAGCCTCATGCGATGCTTTTGGTAAAAGCATAATGAAGAAGCTTCAAATTGGCCGACTTCACCAACTTCATGGCCATAAATTCCTATTTTTCAAGGATAACTTCAAGCCGCCCTAAAGGTTGTTTCTTTCCTTCCCTTACTTACTTTACATTGCTCTTATTCTAAGTGTGGGGGAAGATATTTGTTAGAAGAAAATAGGATTTTGTTTAGGTTTATGTTTTAGTATGTTGTTTTAGGTTGTTAGCAAAACCAAAAAAAAAAAATTATTATAAATTTGTGTTAGGTTGTGTTTAGTGTAGTTTTGTGAATAATACATGAATTGGCCATTTGTATGCTTGGACTGCCCGGCCTTTTATCTTGCTACCTTGCCTTGGAAATGCATCTTCCTACTTGATTTTCTTGGTCCATTGAGGACAATGAATGCTTTAAGTGTGGGGGGTGTATTATGTGCTTAAAAGTGGTTTAATTCAAAGTTCACACACTTAATTTTTGGACTTATTTGGCATGATTTTCTTGAAAAATTTAACTTGATCATGGCTCTTGAAAGTAAATGGAATTGTCCTCTAGTGTGTGAGTAGAATTTTTGGAATGACTACTTAGGGCATTGCTTGGGGCACTTTTAAGGTATAAAGAGGGTGTAAGTTTCCCATTTAACTTTTCTTAGGGAGGAAGTGACTAATTAGAGTAAGCTATAAAAGTGAGAAGCCTCCAACCGAATTGAGTGGGCCAATAGTCAACTTGACCTCCTAGAACTTGTCCTAGTTCTTGTTCAAGATCACAATGCATGGTACATTTAAAGAGGAAAGGGGCATTTCATTTCTAAACCCTCTTGACCCAAACACAAGCCAACCAAATATTATCCTTTGATTCAACCCCTTTGGGCCATTCACTTTTCTTCTCTATCACCTTGACCAATGTGTGAATAAGTGACTATAGCATATGCTTGCATTTATATTGGTGTTATATTGTTGTATCTTGTGAAAAGCATGCTACATGAGTAAAAAAAAATATGGCCGAGAGGTACTTGAGTAAAAAAAAAAAAGAAAGAAAAGTGGCCAAAGGCCAAGAAAAAGAAGAGAAAAGAAGAAAAAAAAAATAATAAGGCCGAAGGCCTAAAAGAAAAAAATGAAAGCACAAAGTGCTTGAGTATCCCAAAGGCGTAAGAGTGAAAAGAAAAATGAGAGAAGCACAAAGTGCTTGAGAAAAAAAGTGAGGTGTAGCATGCTTTGTGGGAATTGGATTTATTGTATTGCAAGTATATGTGGTAGCTACTTGTTTATATTATTGGTCATTGACTACTATCCATCATTCATCATTCATATTAGCCTTCCATGCAACCCCCAAAGTCCCCTAGATTTGATTGTGCCATGCATACTAATGGGTGGAGAACTAAGAGCTATTACAAGCCTATGGTGATGGTTAAGTGCATTGAGCCAAAGAGTGATCACAAGTCCCTAGTTAGGCATTTTTCCTAACTTGAGTGAATGAGTTAAACACTTAAATCCGGTGAGGAAAAATCTCAATTGGCACTCCTCCTTGATTCTAGTTGCTTGCTAAACTTGCATTCACTTTGTATTCTTAGATTTGGCCCATGCTACGTTTTAGGGAAAGGTTCAAAAAGATCAACTTGTATGCTATGACAATTCCAAGTGCCTTCACTATGCTTAATGATTGAGTTAATCTTTTTACATGACTTTGCCCGGAGTGCAAAGATTAAGTGTGGGGGATTTGATTGGACCAAAATTTATCCCTCTAAGCATGTGCAATTGAGCTTAATTAGTGTGGTTTATTTGCTATATTTGATCATTATTGAGATATTTTATTGCGCATGCTTATTGGAATTAGTTTAGAGAATATTAGCTTAATTACTTGCATTTTAAGTAACCAAGGGTATTTTGGTCATTTTTGACTAGTTGTGTGTCTTCATGTGTAGGGGGGTCCCACGTGGGCCCCACAACCCTTGGACAAGCTTGGAATTCAAGGAAGAGCATTTTTGGAGGGAAAATGAAACCAAGTTGGCACCTCAAAGGAGGGACTTGGAGGAAAGACAAGCACTAGAGGATTGGAGCCCAAAATTCAAATTTCAAAATTGGCTCCAACTTCAAATTCAAAGTTGAAGGCTTCATTAAGGGCATTTTTGGGAGCACAATCAATTGGAGAAAAAGGAGAGAACTTTGACAATGCACCTAGACCACATTAGGACCACATTCACTCACCTTTTACCTAAATACCAAAACTACCCTTCCTTCCCTTTCATAAACACCATTTCACATAACACCCTCCATTAACCATCAAAATATCTTTTTGACAACTCACCACCACCACTTGACAACTCATCAACCAACTAACCACCTATTTAACCCAAAAACCCATTCATTTGTCACATTCCTTCACTTCCACTCCATCTTCATCTTCTTTCTCTCCATTTTCTCTCTTCTTTCCATCTCCTTCACCAAACTCACGAAAATCCACCTTCCTCCATGGATTCTCACGCAACCTTCCTTCCATTCCACCTCTCCATGCTTGGCTAGGCATCCTCATCTCTCTCTCCAAAGGAATGTGCTTGTAGATCTCAACATTTGGCCTCATGTACTTGTGTTAGTTCTTTGTAGATCTCAAGCTAGATTTAACTTTTTGTTTAGTGATTTCTTTGATTAAGACTCACTAGGCTAGAGTATTTGTATTTTCAAGTATTCTACCTCACTTTAATTTGAGATCTCTCTTTGAATCTTTGTATGTGAAAACCTAGGGTTTGATGTTGTGTAGTTCTATGAAGACATTTGTAGCGATTTGCTTGTATGTGTTTCTTGTGGAATGATTGAGTTTCTTAGCTCTATGATTTAGAGTTAATGTTGCCTAAGGTACATTTGAAGATTTCAAAGAGCTATTAGCTTGGTTAACCTAATTAAACTCTTGTAGATTTCTTTGATCTAAGAGATCTTAAGGATTTAGTTAGGTTATATCAAGATTAACAAGTATATGAGGTCACATTTATCATTAAGCACATAGTACTTTGGAGAGGGAGGCACTTCTCATCTTATTCCTTCACTTGTTTCATTCGGTTATTGTAGTTATTTTACTAGGTTTAATTAGTTGTTAAACATAAAAATCACTCTCTCATTGCTTGTTAAATTGCGTGACATAATATCCTCTTACTTGCAAGAATTTGAACCTAGATTGAGAAAAGACCTACTCGCCACTACTACATAGTAGTTAAGGTAGAAATATTGATTAATTCCTAGGGCGACATAGGGGTAAATCACAATTATCTTCCTGGCACGTCTTCTAGCAACGGCCTTCTTTCTGGGCTCACTGACTCTGACTGCTGGCTCAGATGAGGGAGGAGGGGCAGATGATTGCTCAAATGAAGGACTCTCAGACGCTTGCCCAGAGGATGCAGGAACAGGCTTGGCTATCACAATGGGAGGATGGTTGGGTCTCTTCAGTCCCCACTTCATCATGATCTCCTCAACAATCTCTCTACTTGTTTTAGTTGGAGGAGGCTCTGATGATGACTCAGGTTGCACTACTGGAAATAAGGTCTTTCACGACCACAATTTTGGGCTTTTCACGACCACAAATAGGTGGTCGTGAAATCCCGCGTCGTAAAAAAGTGTGTTTTTCACGACCACATGTTTGTGGTCGTGATAGATAGGACCTATCACGTCCACAGTTGGATAAAAATGGACGTGGTAGCCTCTTAGGAGGCACCAAATTTGGTGCCTCCTAAGAGGCTACCACGTCCACACTTGATAAGTGTGGACGTGGTAGCCTCTTACTAAGAGGCTACCACGTCCACACCTATCAAGTGTGGACGTGGTAGGTGGACGTGATACCCTATCACGTCCACACTTAGGAAGTGTGGACGTGATAGGGGGGACCTATCACGTCCACACTTCCTAAGTGTGGACGTGATAGGGTATCACGTCCACACTCCCTTATGTGTGGACGTGAAAGGGGGGTTTTTTTTTTTTTTTACTTTTTGTAAATGCATTTTATAGCCATCTGCATTCTTGCAGATCATTTACAAACCACTGTCAATACCATACTACAGCACAATACAAAATACCAGAGCAATTGCAAAAACGTATCCCATAAATATTACCTTATTACTTAGACAACAAAATACAAAAGGCATAATCTAAGTTTTATATCTTTGCCTTACTAGTAATATAAGTTCAAAATTTAGCTACAACAATCTAAGCCTATACAATTTCTGCCTCACATAGTGATTAAAAATTCTGCAAGTGCGTTTCGTACAAAGTCAATATCTTCATCTTGTTTAAACGAGTCAGTACTAAGTCCATAAAGTCCTTCCAAAAGCTGCAACATAATTAAACAATATTAAAAAAGACAAGGAAAGTACCACTTACAATTAGAAATCACTATTTTCTTGGAGATATATGTTAGAAGTGTGCATACCTTTTGGAATTTCCTCCCTTGCTTAATTTGATCTTGATATACAATATCCAGCATGTATTTGCAGACATAGTATCCGCACTCTACAGCGCCCCGCTGTCTTGGACACTGATAAATCACAGATAATATCAGCAATTATCATGGTAGTTCGGATATGACTAAAAGCAATATAAATGAAAATGAATATAAAAATTGCTTTTACCTTTACGTTTATAACATTAATCGAAGTCTGACTAGCTGTGTAATAATCAGTATCTTGAGCATCATGCCATTTTAATATTCCTCTTCAAAAGAGACAAAATCATAACAATAATGTTATATATAGTATAAAGATATATTATTATCAACCATAAAAGTAAAAAAAAAAGAGAAACTTACTTGTGGAAGACTTTTCTGTGATCGTTGCTAATAAATCCCTCTAAAGAGTCAAACCAAAAAATCCTGAACTCTTTCGGGCAAAGTATAGCCAGAGTCCAATGTCCACTGAAAGATATAAGTGAAAATAAATGTTAATTAACCTAAGACATAACATTTAATAATGTGTAAAAGATAACTCATTACCAATTCAAAACGGGGGCGAAATAAAGAGTGCCACAATCAAGGCCCATCTGCAGCTCCACGTAACATTGCATCTCCCAAAAATGATCCTTCTTACTCTTTTTAAGTAATTTCAAGGCGTTTTCATTATAAGCCAGTCTAGAAGGGCATAGAAACCGGCAAAACTTCTCCTTTGGGGTTCTTTGACATAAACTGTGACAGTACCTATTAGACATGGCGAAATGGATTAGAACTTAAAGCCTCATTACATTATTCAACTATATTGGTAAAAATATGACACACTTACCAGACGGCCAAATCAAGCCAGCTTTGCTCAAGCTCCTCCATCATCAAGAACTCCTTAACGTCTCGAGAACCTTGCAACCAAATCTTCTCCTCTACTAGTGGATTGACGACTCCAGCAGGTATTGAAAGATTACGCTCAAATCCAGGTTGCATCGTCCACAGCAGATTCAGATATGGGTACTTCTCACCGTTAAAATTCTGAAAATAAGAAACACATCATCAGTACACACATATATCAACAACATTGTTAATAAAGGTCAATTCATAGACAATTTGAGTACCTGTGGGAGAAGAATTGGTGGTTGAGCTTCTTGAGCTTCTTGAGCAGTATCGAACACAAGCCTTTTAGGCCAAACAATAAAGCCCTTTATTGCTTGCCCTAAAGTTGTGACCTCTTTAGTACGAAATGGAACACATGTCATTTCTTGGCCCTTTATCACGGAAATGACTGTCACTTTTACTTGATCATCCCGGATAGACCTGTTATGAATGGTGGTGTGATATGGGTACTTGAGAGCCTTAGCAACAGGGTGTAGGCAAGGCTCGTCAAGATGCAAGTAGCACTCCTCGTGGTAGTCATCAAGAGGATAAGGTGCACTTGGCTCATTCATTGTTGAAGTTGTTCTTTGGGAAGCTTGAAGAGCCTCTAACTGTGATGCAAGATATTCAAACCTCATTTGCCATTGGCTCTCCCGTTCTTCCATCCGTTCGTCCACCCGTGCATTCACCATTGCATCAAGCTCCTCAGTGGACATTTTAGGTCGAGACACCACTCGTTTTTTGGGCCCAAAAAATTCCTTTGCCCCAACTCTCCCAGAAACTCCTACAACTCGGCTAGGGTTGTCTAATCTCCCTAGCGAAGTTGCTAGGATGTCCATTCTGGGGTCCTGCGGTGTCCAAGACCCCTGAGAAGATTGCTCCTCTAGTTCATTCTGTTACAAAAGTGAACAAACATTGATTAATATACAATAATATCCTACGTAAGTGTTTAAATACAATTTATATAGCACTTACAATTCGGTTTGCCACCGCTTCAGCCTTGTCACTGGTATATTTTCCAGTTGGTCTCTTCCTTCGGGCCGCTGCCCATGTTTCATGGCGTTGGAGGTCAGGTAAAGGTTCTAAAACAGTGGAAGATGACTCAGCTTCCATAGATTTCCGCTGCTCCTCCCACTTTTTTTGCCGCTCGGCTTCCACATAATCAGTCATCCAATCATACCCCCCACGGGACATGGTATGATTATACTCATTTTTAGCCCGAATCTCTGCTTGTTTTTTGCTTATCTCCTATGTACCACAATAATAAAATATTAATAATGCAGGTACACAGATTAAAACCAAGTTATGAACTATACATGTATAGTAGATATACCTTAAATGCTTCAGACGTCCGATATTTAACAAACTCATTCCATTTCTCTGGTTCAATATTGGGATATGCTAAACATGGATCCTCACCCATTTTAGACCCCCCAAATATGTAGTCCTTGGCAAGGTTATATTTGAATTCACTAAACCTTTTTGCAATTTTTTGCCAAACGAACTCTTTGAAATCTTTGGTATCCGGCACATCCCAATATTGCTGCAATGAACAAACAAATATGATTAGTGATTAGTCACCACAATATCTCACAAATATGGAGTTAAAATACGAATGTACATACATATACATCCAACCAACATTGTTGCTTAACATCGTCATTAACGTGTTTCCACTCATTTATTGTGATGTCAACTCTGTTTCTCGCCACTGTTCCAAGATAACTTGAAAATGGCTTTGCAGTTGACCCTTTAGGCCTATTTTTTGCATCTAGTTCCAAGTGATTTTTCTTCTTATGCTCAGCTGTCAGAGCAATCACTTTCGAAAGTTTTGTAGGCCCTCTTTGCTTCTTCTTCACAGGGGGTGGTTGGGCCTCCTCATGATACTCTTGCTCGCGATCGGAGTCATTTTCTGCCATTATAACCTGTGAAAGAGGAACAATTACATACATTAGCACAGAACAATTAATAATATTAGATAGATTATTAAATGAAAAACAATAACAATAATCAATACATTTTCTAACATTATGTGTTGTCGTCCCATATGTCCCATATACCCTCAGTATGATCATTTCTGACCGCACAGAAGTCATCATCATCATCATCATCTAACAAACTTCTTGTTGTTTTGCCTAATAATTGTATCTCATCATCATCACCATCATTTACTGTGAGAGCACAATCCATTTGATTTCTATTTTGCAAGGTAATGGAAAGCTTAACATTTGTAGGGTCTGATACATAAAACACTTGTTTCGCATGACTTGCTAGAATAAATGGTTCATCCTTGTAGCCGACCCTATTAAGATCAACAGATATCATGCCACTTTAGCGCTCAATCACAACCGCATTACTATGTACCCACTTACATTTAAATATGGGAACCTTAAAATGCGGTGCGTAGATGATTTCCCAAATTTCTTCAATAACCCCATAATATGTAGTTGTAGCCAATTTTGGGTTTTTGTCTCTAGAGCTAGAAAAATGGGTTGCCTCAGCTTCAACCATCACCCCGCTGTTTTGTGTGGTGCGCTTGCCATCAATGACCTTAGTAGAGAAAGAATACCCATTTATTTCATAACCACCCCATGAAAAAACAATAAACTGAGGCTTCACAGCTAGCAACCTTACTGTGTCAGACACATCCTTTTGTTTTCGCGCATACTCCTCGAACCAACCAATAAATGACTTGTTATGTTCATTTGAAATCTGCATATCACTCTTCTTTGGGTTATTCTCTTTCAAAAGCCTTTTATGCTCAGCCAAATAAGGTTGCACTTCTTTCATGTTATTCAAGATGTATAGATGTGCCTGTAACAACTCCACTCTCTCTACACCCTTTACTTTCATGCCCCGCACCCCTTTACCAGAAAGTTCATCTTCATCCAGGTTGATTTCCTCGTCGTCAGGTTTTCTTAGGTATGGTTTGCAAAATTCCATTGCCTCTTCAACAAGATATCTTTTAACAATTGAGGCCTCCGGGCGATATGGGTTCTTTGAATAACCCTTCAAAACTTTCATGAATTGCTCAAAAGGGTACATCCACCTTAGAGAAACCGGACCACAAAGTCTTATCTCTCGAACCAAGTGAACAATCAAATGAACTGATATATCAAAAAACGCTGGAGGAAAATGCATCTCCAATTGCGACAAAATAACATAACCTTCCTTTTCCAACTCATCGAGTATTTCATTGTCAATTACCTTACTGCAAATGGCATTAAGAAACTTACATAACCTTGTTAAAGTCTTCCGCGCATCATCCTCCAAAATTCCTCTTATAGCTACCGCAAAAGTTGTTGCATTAACACATGGTAATCATGAGACTTCATTCCTGTCAACTTCAAATCATCCATTGACACAAGTTTGCTAATATTAGAGGAATATCCATGTGGCACTTTCATCCCACGTAAACACTCACACAATCGTGTTTTCTCAAGTTTGGAAAGTGTATGAGCAGCAGGCTCCATATATGCTTTCTTTCCATCTTCACTAATTGTCGGATGTAACCGCTGTCTTATGCCCATCTCAACTAAATCTCTTCTAGCGTTGAGCCCATCTTTGGTTTTTCCTTGAATGTGTAACAACGTTCCGACAATACTTTCTGCAAGATTTTTCTCCACATGCATCACATCAATACTGTGCCTCACATCAAGACAACGCCAATAAGGGAGATCAAAGAAGATTGACCTCTTCTTCCAAATGTTAGTCCATTTCTTCTTCTTCTTTCCTTTACCAAATTCCATAGTAACACGAGCAACACGACGATAAACTTCTTCACCTGTTAACGGAATTGGAGCAGATGCATGCTCAGGAAAGCCATTAAATCGCTTCCTCAGTCGACGGTATGGGTGGTGGCGATCAAGAAACCTCCTATGACCGAGGTAAACAGTCTTCCTTCCATACTTGAGCTGGACGAAATTAGTGTCATCCTCACAAATTGGACATGCCTTATGTCCCTTGACACTATATCCTGAGAGATTGCCATATGCAGGTAAGTCATTGATTGTGGTAAACAACAAAGCTCGCAACTTGAATGTCTCCTTTTTGTATGCATCAAACACATCAACACCTTCATTCCACAACATCTTCAAGTCCTCGATCAACGGAGCAAGATAAACATCGATATCGTTCCCAGGCTGTTTCGGTCCCGAAATCATCATACACATCATAAGATATTTCCGTTTCGTGCACAACCAAGGTGGAAGGTTGTAAATGACAAGCAAAACTGGCCAAGCACTATGTTTGCTAGAGACACTCCCAAATGGGTTAAATCCATCTGTACAAAGGCCGAGACGGAGGTTTCTAGGATCTCTAGCAAACTCTGGAAAAATTGAATCAACCTTTTTCCATTGAGGAGAGTCAGCAGGATGTCGAAGATATCTAGAATCAGAATATCTCTGATCACAATACCACCTCAGATTCTCTGCTTCTGTTGCATTCGCGAACAATCGTCTAAACCTTGGAACTATTGGAAGGTACCACATTACTTTCGAAGGTTCACCTTTTTTTGGTTTGTTTGTCTCTTCGTCGTCGTCGTCATCATCAGCACCCTTCCTCTGTTTATACCTTGGCTCCTGACATCTTGGACACACATGTAACCCTTCATATTCATTTCTATATAAAATACAATCATTGGGACAAGCATGTATCTTCTGATACTCCATACCCATCTTACTTAGCATTTTCTTGGCCTCATACATTGTCTTCGGAACCGCATTGTTATCCGGGAACATATCGCTCAAAGCTGCGAGCATTTTCGAGAAACCCGCGTCTGCCCACCCATTTTCCGTCTTTATTTCTAGTATTGTTAGAATGAAGGTCAGACGGCTATACTTCTTACACCCTGGAAACAAAGGTGTCTCAGCATCACCACGCACTTTGTCGTACTCGTCTGACACAACAAACGACTCTGCTGCGATATCATTTATCATGTTGTCCATGCCAACATCGCAAACATATTCATCATCATCATTATCATCCACCTCCGCTGCTTTTACATGTTCCACGGTAGTTCCCAATTCCCCATGCCAAATCCACTTCCTATATCGGCGATTGATCCCCTCACAAATAAGGTCATTCCTTATAGAGTCAAGGCTCTTGCGATCAACATTCACACACTTCACACAAGGGCACAGGTACTTTCCATTCTTACTCGCCACATTTCTTTTGGCAAATTCAATAAACTTCTCCACCCCGTTTTGATATTCTTCACTAGTTCGCAAAGCATCCATCCAAGCACGATCCATTGGAGTAATGCGTATAATATGTATATACACTTGTCTTCATTAAAAAGAATAGAAGACAATTGAACCAATCAGAGGACTATCTATGGCAACCTAAAACAGTCCTAATCAACAACCAAAAACAACCTCTCCAAGAAACTAGAGCCTATTTGCATGCAATTTTTACTACCCCTTCCAGCAAAGAAAACAAGCTTTTTCCAGCAATTATTGTAAATAGAGCAGCCCAAAACACTCTTAAAATGTCCAGAATAGTCAACCAAACAGTGTACCAAATTAAGTGCAAATCAGAATTTACCACAAATGCACAAACCAAAACCTAGAATTTGATATTCAACAATAGAAGCAATATTTAAGCCAGCAAATGAACCAAATATCACAATAATCAAAATAACAATTAACAATCTATTACCAAAACCAAATAAAATCAGTAATTCCATTGATCTTATAAAATCAGTCAAACAATATTTCAATGCTTAAAATGTCTTACAGTGGGCACAAACTATATTAAAAAGCAAATACAAAAAACAAAAAAACAAAGAAAATACAATGAGAGAAAAATAAAAAAAAAATAAAAAAAAAACTCACCTTACTTGGGAGGATGTTGACGCTGAAACAGCAACAGAAGTTGATGTTGAAGATGTAGCGAAAAAACTTAAAGAAACCCAATTAATTTGTCCCCAAAATGCCCTGCGAAAAGTAAAAAAAAAATCAGAGAGTATTATCTTGAAGAGGAGGGAGGAGGAGGGGGAGGGGGAGGAGGGGAGTAAAACTACTTTGGTATGGCGAGGCGAGGCGAAGGAGGGAGGGAGGGCGAGGCGAGGGAGGGAGGGCGAGGCGAGGGAGGGAGGGAGGCGAGGGCGAGGCGAGGGAGGGAGGGAGGCGAGGGCGAGGCGAGGGCGGAGGAGAGGGAGGCGAGAGGGAGGGAGGCGAGAGGGAGGGAGGAGTGGGCGAGAGGCGAGGGCGGCGGCGAGGGCGAGGCGGTGGTTGGAGAGAGGGAGGAGAGAGGCGGCGGTGGTTGGAGAGAGGGAGGAGAGAGGCGCAGAGAGTGAGAGAAGAAGAGAGAAAGGGAGGCGCAGAGAGTGAGTGCCAAAGTGGTAGTGAGTGCCAAATTGTTGGAGGGAAATAAAAAAGGGCTTTGGCGCCAGTGGGAAAAAAATTGCCCACCTTTCACGACCACACTTGGGTATATGTGGTCATGGAAGGGTCCCCTTCCACGTCCACACCTTTATATGTGTGGACGTGGAAGGGGAGACCCCTTTCACGTCCACACTCATAGTGAGTGTGGACGTGGAAGGGTCCCCTTCCACGTCCACATTATACATAATGTGGACGTGGAAGGGGACCCTTCCACGTCCACACTCACTATGAGTGTGGACGTGAAAGGGGTCTCCCCTTCCACGTCCACACATACAAATGTGTGGACGTGGAAGGGGACCCTTCCACGACCACATATACAAATGTGGTCGTGAAAGATCTCCGCCTGGACAGTTATTTACATGTTATGCCACCGCGTTTTTTATCAACGACCAACATTGGCTTTTTAATCGTTAATTATGGTCGTGAAAGGACTATTTTCTAGTAGTGTTGTGAAGATTGGGTACTTTCTGGCTCAAAGACAACCATATCCCATTGTGGTCCTTGCTCAGCTGCTTTCTTCTGCTGCATGAACCGGATGGCCTCTCCTCTTATAAGGCTTTCTGCACCACCCAGCCTTTGAGATTCCATAGCACGGAGTGTATCTGGCTCTCACTTTAGCAAATCCATCCTCATCTAGTGGAGTTTGATCCCCTCGTTCTATTACGTCCCAGAGTCTTATGTCACTTGACTTGATATAAGTCTCCATTCTGAACTTCCAGAATGGATAGTTGTACCCATCGAAGCCTGGCGGCTTGTTGGGTTGAACAGAGACATCTGGTAGAGAATAGTCTGTATCCATTACTAGATCTTTGCTTTCTGATTCGTTGGAATCGAGTGAGAAAGACCCGCTCTGATACCAAATGAAAGTAATGGATGCACAAGAGGGGGGGGTGAATTGTGCTTCAAAAATAACGCTCGAACGAAACAACACAAGAGTTATACTGGTTCGGTCTACCTGACCTACGTCCAGTCCTCAACCACCCAGGCCGAGTTCCACTATATCTCAGGTTTTAAATCGGGTTCACCTGAAACCTTACAACCGCAAGTTTTGCACGGGATCACTTGCAACCTTACAACTACAAGTTTTACGCAGGCTCACTTGTAACCTTTCTAACTAGCTCCCCCTCACACCAAGCAAGGGGTTAACCTTTACACTTAAAGGATTTTTCTGACTAAGTTCTCTTCAAAGAACGGATGGTGTTACACACTTAAGTACAATAAATGCTCTTATAACAGAAAGAGACTTAACAACAAAGAGTACAGAATATGTAGATGAAAAGAATCACTCAATGTGTTAAATGCTCTTTACTTTTCTGGGCAGCTTTGAATGCTTGAAGGTGTTCTTAGTTTTCTCGCTTTAACTTCTCTCAAGAATATTCAAAGATAATTGATTACTTCATAAATGAAGTTGAGCTCCCTTATATAGTCTTCAAACATTTTGAACTCTTGGTAGGTGGGCTAGCCGTTTGAATATGGCCGTTTTTCCCATGTTACCGTTTGCCCAATAAATGCTTCATCAATGCATAGCAGAGTTGACTTGCTTTATCTCTGAAAAGTAGTCCTGACACATCTGCTCTGACAAAAGCATTCTGACACTGCACTCTTACTTGGGATCCGCGTGCGCGAGTTCTAGTCTATCTGGAAGTAAATCCACATCCGGTTGCACTCTTACTTGGGATCCTATGTTAACCTATTGCTTTCTAAGTACTTGGCCTATTCTTTCATATTTTAGTCTTCATCAAAACTTAAGATTCTAACACAAAGGTTTGTCGATTTTTTCACCATAACTTGTTTTCAGACAATTTGCGCGTTTTAGGGTTAAAACAACACAAGTATTTTTTTAATAAATTTTAATCTCGTTTTTTGTGTTTTACTGTCAAGAATCTCAAGAAAGTGGTACTTTTGGTCAAAAAAGACCAAAAGTTGTCAAATATTTCACCATAACTCGTTTTCAGCCTATGTGCGCGTTTTAGGGTTAAAAACAACACAAGTATTTTTTTTAATGGATTTTAATCTCATTTTTTTGTTTTAGTGTCAAGAATCTCAAGAAAATGGGTACTTTTGGTCAAAAAAGACCAAAGGTTTGTCGATTATTTCACCATAACTCGTTTTCAGACCATTTGCGCGTTTTAGGGTTAAAAACAACACAAGTATTTTTTTTAAAATAATTTAATCTCGTTTTTGTGTTTTAGTGTCAAGAATCTCAAGAAAGTGGTACTTTTGGTCAAAAAAGACCAAAAGTTTGTCGAATATTTCACCATAACTCGTTTTCAGCACATTTGCGCGTTTTAGGGTTAAAAACAACACAAGTATTTTATAAAAAAATTTTAATCTCGTTTTTGTGTTTTAGTGTCAAGAATATCAAGAAAGTGGTACTTTTGGTCAAAAAAGACCAAAGGTTTGTCGATTTTTTCACCATAACTCGTTTTCAGACAATTTGCTCGTTTTAGGGTTAAAAACAACAGAAGTATTTTTTTAATAAATTTTAATCTCGTTTTTGTGTTTTAGTGTCAAGAATCTCAAGAAAGTGGTACTTTTGGTCAAATTAGACCAGAAGTTTGTCGATTATTTCACCAGAACTCGTTTTCAGCCCATTTGTGCGTTTTAGGGTTAAAAATAACACAACTATTTTTTTAAAAAAAATTTAATCTCGTTTTTGTGTTTTAGTGTCAAGAATCTCAACAAAGTGGTACTTTTGGTCAAAAAAGACCAAAAATTTGTCGACTATTTCACCATAACTCGTTTTCAGCCCATTTACGCGTTTTAAGGTTAAAAACAACACAAGTATTTTTTTAAATTGATTTTAATCTCATTTTTTTGTTTTAGTGTCAAGAATCTCAAGAAAATGGTACTTTTGGTCAAAAAAGACCAAAGGTTAGTCGATTATTTCACCATAACTCGTTTTCAGACCATTTGCGAGTCTTAGGGTTAAAAACAACACAAGTATTTTTTTTAAAATAATTTAATCTCGTTTTTGTGTTTTAGTGTCAAGAATCTCAAGAAAATGGTACTTTTGGTCAAAAAAGACCAAAAGTTTGTCGAATATTTCACCATAACTCGTTTTCAGCACATTTGCGCGTTTTAGGGTTAAAAATAACACAACTATTTTTTTAAAAAAAAATTTAATCTCGTTTTTGTGTTTTAGTGTCAAGAATCTCAACAAAGTGGTACTTTTGGTCAAAAAAGACCAAAAATTTGTCGACTATTTCACCATAACTCGTTTTCAGCCCATTTACGCGTTTTAAGGTTAAAAACAACACAAGTATTTTTTTAAATTGATTTTAATCTCATTTTTTTGTTTTAGTGTCAAGAATCTCAACAAAGTGGTACTTTTGGTCAAAAAAGACCAAAAATTTGTCGACTATTTCACCATAACTCTTTTTCAACCCATTTACGCGTTTTAAGGTTAAAAACAACACAAGTATTTTTTTAAATTGATTTTAATCTCATTTTTTTGTTTTAGTGTCAAGAATCTCAAGAAAATGGTACTTTTGGTCAAAAAAGACCAAAGGTTAGTCGATTATTTCACCATAACTCGTTTTCAGACCATTTGCGAGTTTTAGGGTTAAAAACAACACAAGTATGTTTTTTAAAATAATTTAATCTCGTTTTTGTGTTTTAGTGTCAAGAATCTCAAGAAAATGGTACTTTTGGTCAAAAAAGACCAAAAGTTTGTCGAATATTTCACCATAACTCGTTTTCAGCACATTTGCGCGTTTTAGGGTTAAAAACAACACAAGTATTTTTTTAAAATAATTTTAATCTCGTTTTTGTGTTTAAGTTTCAAGAATATCAAGAAAGTGGTACTTTTGGTCAAAAAAGACCAAAGGTTAGTCGATTATTTCACCATAACTCGTTTTCAGACCATTTGCGAGTTTTAGGGTTAAAAACAACACAAGTATTTTTTTTAAAATAATTTAATCTCGTTTTTGTGTTTTAGTGTCAAGAATCTCAACAAAGTGGTACTTTTGGTCAAAAAAGACCAAAAGTTTGTCGAATATTTCACCATAACTCGTTTTTGAACGTAATGGATGCACAAGAGGGGGGGGGGGGGTGAATTGTGCTTCAAAAATAAATACTCAAAGTAAACGACACAAGATTTATACTGGTTCGGTCTACCTGACCTACGTCCAGTCCTCAACCACCCAGGTCGAGAGTTTCACTATAACTCAGGTTTTAAATCGGGTTCACCTGAAACCTTACAACCGCAAGTTTTACGGGCTCACTTGCAACCTTACAACAAGTTTTACACTGGCTCACTTGTAACCTATCTAACTGTCTCCCCCTCACACCAAGCAAGGGTTTGAAGTTTACACTTGAAGGCTTTTCTGACTAAGTTCTCTTACAGAACAAATGATGTTACACACTTAAGTTCAATAAATGCTCTTTTAACAGAAAGAGACTTAACTACTGTGAGTACAGAATAAGTAGGTGAAAAATCACTCAAAGTGTTAAATGCTCTTTGCTTTTCTGGGCAGCTTGAATGAATAAAGATTTTCTCGCTCAAGAATATTTGAAGATGATTAACTCCTTCATAAATGAAGTTGAGCTTCCTTATATAGTCTTCAAGCATTTTGAACTCTTGGTAGGTGGGCTAGCCGTTTGAATATGTCCGTTTTTCCCTTGTTACCGTTCGCCCATTTAATGCTTCATCAATGCATAGCAGGGTTGACTTGCTTTATCTCTGAAAAGTAGTCCTGACACCTCTGCTCTGACATAAGCATTCTGACACTGCATCTCTTTGAACGTTCAGACATTCTTTTTGCTTGCGGAAGTAACTTCTCATCCGGAAGCAATCTTACTGAGTGTGCTGCACTTGAACGTTAGTTTAGCAATATAATCATATAGTCTCATGCAGTGGGGGGTTTCCTAAGCCTAAGGTGTATCCGGAAGCACTTCTACATCCGGAAGTAATTTTACTCGATGAGGGATCTAGTTCAATATGACTTGCTCTCGCTTAGTCTATTTAATTCCACCACTCAGCGCTAGTCACTGAGCTATCGGAAGCACTTTTACTTGACGTGGTGAATTCACTGACGCTTAGGGTGAAATCTATTTTATCAGTCTGCGCCAGTCAAGATTTAACAGGAAGCAACTTCACTTGATGTTGCATTTCCGCTGACGCTCGGGGTTATATCTAGTCTATCAACCTGCGCCAGTCTAAATCTAACAGGAAGTGCTTTCACTTGGCGAAGTAGACTTTCTGACGCTTGGGGTAATATCTATTCTATTGCTCTGCGCCAGTCTAAGTCTAACAGGAAGCGCTTTCACTTGGGGAAGTAGACTCACTGACGCTTGGGGTAATATCTATTCTATCGCTCTGCGCCAGTCTAAGTCTAACAGGAAGCAACTTCGCTTCCGATTGAACCATAGCTTAGTCTTAAGGTTTGTGCACCTAATGTTCATGGACTAAGTTAAATCCCTAGTGATATACTTGCTGACGCTGGGGGATGAAAGCATTCATCCGCATGCGCAAGTCCTAATCTAACCGGAAGTAAATCTTCATCCGGAAGCACTCTTACTTGGGATCCTAAGTTATCCTATTGCTTCCTAGGCACTTGGTCTAATCCTTTATATTTTAGTCTTCATCAAAACTTAAGATTCTAACATTCTCCCCCTTTTTGATGATGACAAACTTAGCTTTATCGATTAAGTTCATATGAAAGGATTAGCTGAAGAATAAAAGCAATAGTTCAGAATAAGTAACTTAGACAAATATTATTGATAAGCATAGGTTACAAGTCAGAGCATATAATCAGATAACATTTACAAGCAACGAGCATATAGTAGGCAGATATGAGAACATGCATGAAAAGATGAACATTTCTAAGTAAACAACAAAAAGTTTTGGGCTGGGGGTTGTTTCTTTTTGTTTCTTCTTTCTCTCCCTCTCGCTGAAGTTCTTCTTCATCAAGGAACTCCCAGGGTAGCAAGGCTAGTGGTCAATGCATCCTTCCAGGATAGCAAGGCTAGTGGTCAATGCATCTCTCCCCCTTTTGGCATCATCAAAGAGGGTTTTCCATATTTGATCGCCGCAGCCTCCTCCTTAGGGATGGACTTCCTCTTCTTAGAACCCACTAACAGTTCTGCCATTCTACCAGAAGTTTCAGGCTGACCTTGAATATTTTTATCCTGCCCTAGAGCAATTTGCCGAGAAACTTCATGGTGTTCTTGATGTTCTTCACGATGCCCAGATTTTCCAGAATGTTGATGGCTTGATTTCCCAGATTTGGACTTGTGTTTCTTAGATGAGGAGGGTTTCCTCGAAACTGGGTTTGCTTCAGAGGGTTCGGCCATTTTTGTGGGGTTGATGAAATGTTTATATGAAGAACATAGATGAAAATGAAGAATGTGTGAAATGAGATGTCCCTTTTATAGGTAAAGTCATTAAGGGCAAAAAGGTCATGTTCCTTCACATTATCACACATTGGGTAGCGTAAACGCCTTAAGTTGGAACGATATACCTGATGACACGTGTCGCTTCATATTGTCAGAGAAGTCGAAACGTCTCATTTGGAAGTTGAAGCGTATTCTGAAGTGACGTGTCTTCTTGGACTTGTGCTGGCGCTCTCTTGGTTTGATCATCCAGCGTCAGTGTGTAATCATCCGGAAGTGGTTTTGCTTCCGGTTGCACTTACTTAAGATTTAACATTGAATACCTGCAAAAACATATATTGGCACTCCGATGCCTAAGTCAGTATTGTTGTAAGTGATAAATAATCAAGTATATAAAAATTTACACCTCATTTGGGTTTACCATCCCCAAATCACCTCTAATGAAAATAAACTGGTCAGTCCCCAGAGGCTTGGTGAAGATATCCGCAAGCTGTTGTTGTGTGGGAACAAACTGCACCTTGACATCCTTCTTTTGAACATGGTCTCTGATGAAGTGATGTCGGACGTCAATGTGCTTTGTCCTTGTGTGCTGGACTGGATTCTTGGCGAGGCTAATTGTGCTTGTGTTATCACAGAGGATGGGCGCCTCAGGGAACTCCAAGCCAAGATCTCTCAACTGGTTTTTCAGCCATAGCACTTGTGCACAACAACTTGCAGCAGCAATGTATTCTGCCTCAGTGGATGACAGGGACACGCAGGTTTGCTTCTTGCTAGCCCAAGACACCAGACAACCACCAAGGAAGGCGCATTGTCCACTGGTGCTCTTTCTATCTGTTTTATAACCTGCGTGGTCAGAGTCAGAATAAGCCCACAAGAACTCTTGGTTACCTCTGGGATACCAAAGACCAAGTTCTTGTGTTCCCTCAAGGTATCTCAGAATACGTTTAACACATGTTAAATGTGATTCCTTGGGGTTGGCTTGAAACCTAGCGCACATGCCTACACTGAATTGAATGTCAGGCCTGCTGGCTGTTAAGTATAAGAGGGAACCTATCATTCCCCTGTACATGGGCAGGCTAACAGTTTTACCCTTTGCGTCAGCGTCAAGTGCGGCGGAGGTGCTCATAGGAGTGTCATACTCCTTGCATTCATCCATCCCAAACTTTTTGAGTAGTTCTCTGCAGTACTTGGTTTGGGAGATGAAGATTCCGTTCTTCTTTTGTCTAATTTGCAGGCCTAGGAAGAACGTTAGTTCTCCCATCATTGACATCTCAAATTCACCCTGCATAGTCTTAGAAAAATCTTCACAAAGTTTTTCGTTAGTTGCCCCAAATATAATATCATCAACATAAATTTGGACAATTAGCATATCTCTTTCTTTGTGAAGGATAAACAGTGTATTATCTAATTTGCCTCTTGAGAAACCCTTGCCCAGCAAAAAGCTGCTGAGTCTCTCATACCAAGCTCGAGGGGCTTGTTTCAGGCCATATAAAGCTTTCTTTAATCTATACACATGTTTGGGGTTCTTATGGTTTTCAAAGCCAGGAGGTTGTTCTACATATACCTCTTCTTTAATATAACCATTAAGAAATGCACTCTTTACATCCATTTGATATAATCTGAAACCTTTCATGGATGCAAAGGCTAGAAGAATCCTTATTGCCTCAAGTCTAGCGACTGGTGCAAAAGTTTCTTCATAGTCAATGCCTTCTTCTTGGTTGTATCCTTTAGCTACCAGTCTGGCTTTGTTTCTAGTGATTTGACCTGTCTCATCCAGTTTGTTTTTAAAGACCCACTTGGTCCCTACTATGGATTGATGAGACGGCCTTGGGACTAATTCCCACACTTGACTTCTCTCAAATTGATTCAGCTCTTCCTGCATGGCAATAATCCAGTCGCAGTCCTCAAGAGCTTGTTCAACTGAAGTTGGTTCGATTTGAGATAGGAATGCTCCAAACTCAACTTCATTTTGAACTTGTCTTCTAGTTCTGACACCAGAAGAAACATCACCAAGCACTTGATCAAGAGGATGATCCCTGTGATGTCTCCTAGCTATTGGCAGCTGTGCCTCCTCAGGCATGGGTTGCCCACTAGGTACATCACTGGGTTCACCTTCTTCTTTGGGATAGCTTGTTGTTGTTTCTTTTGGTGGTGAGGAAGATGATGGAAGATTTGGAAGATTAAGTGCTTCATCATCTTCTGTGGATTGTCCCCATGTAGGAGTTTCATCAAATACAACATGCATGGACTCTTCTACAGTTTTAGTTCTCATGTTGTATATCCTATATGCTTTGCTCCTAAGGGAATATCCTATGAATATACCTACATCAGCCTTTGGATCAAACTTACCCAAATTTACCTTCCCATTGTTGTGCACGTAGCATTTTGATCCGAATATTCTGAGATGGCTGATGTTGGGCTTCCTTCCTTTGTATAGCTCGTATGGAGTCTTATCCAGGCCCTTGCGAACATAGGCTCTGTTGGAGATGTAGCAAGCAGTGCTCATAGCGTCTGCCCAGAACATTTGAGAAACCTCTTTCTCATTGAGCATGCTTCTAGCCATCTCTGTCAGAACCCTGTTCTTCCTTTCGACCACTCCATTTTGTTGAGGAGTCCTTGGAGCTGAGAAGTTATGTTCAATGCCGTTTTGCTCACATAGCTCAGTGAAGCTATGGTTCTCAAACTCTCCTCCATGGTCTGTCCTTATGGCTGTGATTTTGAGATCCTTCTCATTCTGCACTTTCTTAGCCAGGACAACAAAAGCATCAAAAGCATCTTGCTTGGAGGCAAGAAACAAAGTCCACGTGAACCTTGAATAGTCATCCACCACCACTAAAGCATATAGGTTTCCACCCAAGCTTTTTACTCTTGCTGGCCCAACCAAATCCATGTGGATTAGTTCCAAGGGCCTGCTGGTGGAGACTCTCTTCTTGGTTTTAAACGAGGATTTTGTTTGCTTTCCTCGTTGGCAGGATTCACAGATAAAATCATGCTTAACCTTAAAAGGGGGAATACCTACAGCTAGCTCATTTTTAATTAGCATGTCCAATTGAGTAAAGTTAACATGAGCTAGTCTCTTATGCCAAAGCCAGCTATTCTCGTCACTAGATATTAGACATTTTTCTTCTAGCTGTTGACATAAATCTAAGGTATATAGATTTCCATTTCTAATTGCCTTAATTTTGCATTTTAAGTTGGCCTTATCTATATTCAGATCCTGCTTATCAACTATTAAGCACTCATTTGAATCAAATATTACCCAGTTACCTTTGTCCGTGCTTTGACTTACGCTTAGCAGGTTGTGACAGAGACCGTCCACTAGATATACATCTTTGACTGGTCCGACTTCTCCAACTCCAGTGATCTTGCCACTTTGATTTCCTCCAAAGGTCACTGTGGCTCCATCTTTGATCACCAGAGATTTGAACTTGTCTCTGTCTCCAGTCATATGTCTCGAGCATCCGCTATCGATGTACCATTTTTTGTTCTTGGATGCCTTGAGACACACCTGAAACAATCAAGCAATTTTAGGTACCCAACCTCTCTTGGGTCCTTTGTCATTAGTGTCTAGGACCCTTGGCCTAGCTTTGGGCTTATCCTTGTGCCTATAGACATTTGGAGCCTTTGGCCTAGTGTTGGCTCTGGACTCTTGGGTTCTCCCAGTGGGATGATTCCAGGCTTGGGATCCTTGTCCTCTCTTGATTTCCTTTGCAGGTGGAGGATCCTTTGTAGCCCTGGTTCCTTTAGGGACCCACTTGTAAGAGCTGTTAGCTCCATGCTTTTTAGCATTACAGGTGGACATCGAGTGTCCTTTCCTGTTGCAGTAATTACAGAAGCTAAAAGGTGAGGAGCTATGACTGGTGGCTTTATGGAAGAACTTTAAGTAAGGCTTTACTTTTGGTTCTTCCCACGTTTTCTTCCTGGGGGTATATCCCAAGCCAGTCCTATCCCTATATGCCCTTTGGTTCATTAAAAGTATATTCAGCATTTCTGAACCATTGGTGAATTTCTGCAGGGCATTTTGCAGCTTATTATTTTCTTCTGAGATTTTGCTGCAATTTGGACAGCTCTCAGGTGTTGGGATGTTGGGTTCTGCTTGAGGAGAACCCTGTCCATCCATCATTGGAGATCTTCTAGCTTCCGCTAGTTCCTCACTGAGTGAGTCCACCTTGGACTCAAGTGACTCCTTTTTGGTTTTCAAGAATTTATAGGCTTTACATAGTTTAGAGAATTCTTCATGAATCTCATTGTAAGCCTCTTGTAGTTCAGGAAGAGTTACCTCATGTTCTTCGTTGGTGAGGTCAAGATCTGAAGATGCTTCCTCATCCTCTTCTCTAGCTACCAGGCAGAGGTTGGCAACTTCTTCATCATCACTTGCTTCCTCATCTGAGCTGTTTACCCAAATGGAGGAAACGAGTGCCTTCCTTTTATCCTTGCCTTTGGACCTCTGCAGGCTGGGACACTCAGCCTTGAAGTGACCAGGCTTATTGCATTCAAAGCACACAGGGACCTTCTCTTTCTTGTATCCCCTCTTCTGGCTGGTGTCACCTTTCTGATAGCCTTCCTTCTTCCTGAGGAATTTCCTGAACTTCCTCACCATCAGGGCCATCTCCTCATCGTCCATCTCATCGTCGTCATCCTCATCATTGTCCTTGATCTCTTTGCTGGGAGCAACGAGAGCAAGGTTCTTACTCTTGGATGAGGTTTGAGGAGCTCTCATAGCCAGCAAGGTAGGCTCATATTCAGCAAGGGAGCCAAAAAGAGCGGTGACGGAGCTGGTTGATTCTCCTTGCACTTCTTGCAGAATAGTTACCTTGGTGATCCAGTCACCCTTCAAGATTTTCAGAATCTTGCTCACCTGCTCTCTTTCAGGGATATCCTTACCAAGCGAGGCTAGATTATTGATGAGATGGGTGAATCTGAGCTCTAGATCTCTAATAGGCTCGGTGGGGCTTAGCATGGCGAATTTGTGGAATTCTTCCACCAGCATCTCAACACGTCTTGCTTTAACTCCCCTGGTTCCGGAGTGTGCAGCCTCAAGAGCCTCCCACATATCCTTTGCATTTTTGTGGTGGCTGATCCTGTGAAACTCTTTGTAGCTGAGAGCACACTGGATGTAGTGCATAGCCCTATGGTTGAGTTGGACTAGAGCATAGTCCTCAGCAGTATATCTGGCTTTTGCCTTAGCAAATCCATCCTCATCTAAGGGTGTTTGATCCCCATGTTCGATCACGTCCCATAGTCTGATATCGCTTGACTTGATATAAGTTTCCATTCTGAACTTCCAGAATGTATAGTTGTGCCCATCGAAGCCTGGGGGCTTGTTGGGTTGTACAGCAACATCTGGCAGACCATAATCCGAATCCATTACATAGATCTTTGCTTTCCGGATTCGTTGGAATCGAGTGAGAAAGACCCGCTCTGATACCAAATGAACGTAATGGATGCACAAGAGGGGGGGGGTGAATTGTGCTTCAAAAATAAATACTCAAAGTAAACGACACAAGATTTATACTGGTTCGGTCTACCTGACCTACGTCCAGTCCTCAACCACCCAGGTCGAGAGTTTCACTATAACTCAGGTTTTAAATCGGGTTCACCTGAAACCTTACAACCGCAAGTTTTACGGGCTCACTTGCAACCTTACAACAAGTTTTACACTGGCTCACTTGTAACCTATCTAACTGTCTCCCCCTCACACCAAGCAAGGGTTTGAAGTTTACACTTGAAGGCTTTTCTGACTAAGTTCTCTTACAGAACAAATGATGTTACACACTTAAGTTCAATAAATGCTCTTTTAACAGAAAGAGACTTAACTACTGTGAGTACAGAATAAGTAGGTGAAAAATCACTCAAAGTGTTAAATGCTCTTTGCTTTTCTGGGCAGCTTGAATGAATAAAGATTTTCTCGCTCAAGAATATTTGAAGATGATTAACTCCTTCATAAATGAAGTTGAGCTTCCTTATATAGTCTTCAAGCATTTTGAACTCTTGGTAGGTGGGCTAGCCGTTTGAATATGTCCGTTTTTCCCTTGTTACCGTTCGCCCATTTAATGCTTCATCAATGCATAGCAGGGTTGACTTGCTTTATCTCTGAAAAGTAGTCCTGACACCTCTGCTCTGACATAAGCATTCTGACACGGCATCTCTTTGAACGTTCAGACATTCTTTTTGCTTGCGGAAGTAACTTCTCATCCGGAAGCAATCTTACTGAGTGTGCTGCACTTGAACGTTAGTTTAGCAATATAATCATATAGTCTCATGCAGTGGGGGGTTTCCTAAGCCTAAGGTGTATCCGGAAGCACTTCTACATCCGGAAGTAATTTTACTCGATGAGGGATCTAGTTCAATATGACTTGCTCTCGCTTAGTCTATTTAATTCCACCACTCAGCGCTAGTCACTGAGCTATCGGAAGCACTTTTACTTGACGTGGTGAATTCACTGACGCTTAGGGTGAAATCTATTTTATCAGTCTGCGCCAGTCAAGATTTAACAGGAAGCAACTTCACTTGATGTTGCATTTCCGCTGACGCTCGGGGTTATATCTAGTCTATCAACCTGCGCCAGTCTAAATCTAACAGGAAGTGCTTTCACTTGGCGAAGTAGACTTTCTGACGCTTGGGGTAATATCTATTCTATTGCTCTGCGCCAGTCTAAGTCTAACAGGAAGCGCTTTCACTTGGGGAAGTAGACTCACTGACGCTTGGGGTAATATCTATTCTATCGCTCTGCGCCAGTCTAAGTCTAACAGGAAGCAACTTCGCTTCCGATTGAACCATAGCTTAGTCTTAAGGTTTGTGCACCTAATGTTCATGGACTAAGTTAAATCCCTAGTGATATACTTGCTGACGCTGGGGGATGAAAGCATTCATCCGCATGCGCAAGTCCTAATCTAACCGGAAGTAAATCTTCATCCGGAAGCACTCTTACTTGGGATCCTAAGTTATCCTATTGCTTCCTAGGCACTTGGTCTAATCCTTTATATTTTAGTCTTCATCAAAACTTAAGATTCTAACAGTTTTGAGCACATTTGCGCGTTTTAGGGTTAAAAACAAGACAAGTATTTTATGAAAAAAATTTTAATCTCGTCTTTGTGTTTTAGTGTCAAGAATATCAAGAAAGTGGTACTTTTGGTCAAAAAAAACCAAAGGTTTGTCGTTTTTTTCACCATAACTCGTTTTCAGACAATTTGCGCGTTTTAGGGTTAAAAACAACACAAGTATTTTTTTTAATAAATTTTAATCTCGTTTTTGTGTTTTAGTGTTAAGAATCTCAAGAAACTGGTACTTTTGTTTAAAAAAGACCAGAAGTTTGTCGATTATTTCACCATAACTCGTTTTCAGCCCATTTGCGCGTTTTAGGGTTAAAAACAACACAAGTATTTTTTTAATAAATTTTAATCTCGTTTTTGTGTTTTAGTGTCAAGAATCTCAAGAAAGTGTTACTTTTGGTCAAAAAAGACCAAAAGTTTGTCGATTATGTCACCATAACTCGTTTTCAGCCCATTTTGCGCGTTTTAGGGTTAAAAACAACACAAGTATTTTTTTAATAAATTTTAATCTCGTTTTTGTGTTTTAGTGTCAAGAATCTCAAGAAAGTGGTACTTTTGGTCAAAAAAGACCAAAAGTTGTCGAATATTTCACCATAACTCGTTTTCAGCCCATGTGTGCGTTTTAGGGTTAAAAACAACACAAATATTTTTTTAATGGATTTTAATCTCCTTTTTTTGTTTTAGTGTCAATAATCTCAAGAAAATGGTACTTTTGGTCAAAAAAGACCAAAGGTTTGTTGAATATTTCACCATAACTCGTTTTCAGCACATTTGCGCGTTTTAGGTTTAAAAACAACACAAGTATTTTTTTAAAATAATTTTAATCTCGTTTTTGTGTTTTAGTGTCAAGAATATCAAGAAAGTGGTACTTTTGGTCAAAAAAGACCAAAGCTTTGTCGATTTTTTCACCATAACTCGTTTTCAGACAATTTGCTCGTTTTAGGGTTAAAAACAACAGAAGTATTTTTTTAATAAATTTTAATCTCGTTTTTGTGTTTTAGTGTCAAGAATCTCAAGAAAGTGGTACTTTTGGTCAAATTAGACTAGAAGTTTGTCGATTATTTCACCAGAACTCGTTTTCAGCCCATTTGTGCGTTTTAGGGTTAAAAACAACACAAGTATTTTTTTAATAAATTTTAATCTCGTTTTTGTGTTTTAGTGTCAAGAATCTCAAGAAAGTGTTACTTTTGGTCAAAAAAGACCAAAAGTTTGTCGATTATGTCACCATAACTCGTTTTCAGCCCATTTGCGCGTTTTAGGGTTAAAAACAACACAAGTATTTTTTTAATAAATTTTAATCTCGTTTTTGTGTTTTAGTGTCAAGAATCTCAAGAAAGTGGTACTTTTGGTCAAAAAAGACCAAAAGTTGTCGAATATTTCACCATAACTCGTTTTCAGCACATTTGCGCGTTTTAGGGTTAAAAACAACACAAGTATTTTATGAAAAAATTTTTAATCTCGTTTTTGTGTTTTAGTGTCAAGAATATCAAGAAAGTGGTACTTTTGGTCAAAAAAGACCAAAGGTTAGTCGATTATTTCACCATAACTCGTTTTCAGCCCATGTGTGCGTTTTAGGGTTAAAAACAACACAAATATTTTTTTAATGGATTTTAATCTCCTTTTTTTGTTTTAGTGTCAATAATCTCAAGAAAATGGTACTTTTGGTCAAAAAAGACCAAAGGTTTGTTGAATATTTCACCATAACTCGTTTTCAGCACATTTGCGCGTTTTAGGTTTAAAAACAACACAAGTATTTTTTTAAAATAATTTTAATCTCGTTTTTGTGTTTTAGTGTCAAGAATATCAAGAAAGTGGTACTTTTGGTCAAAAAAGACCAAAGGTTTGTCGATTTTTTCTCCATAACTCGTTTTCAGACAATTTGCCCGTTTTAGGGTTAAAAACAACACAAGTATTTTTTTAATAAATTTTAATCTCGTTTTTGTGTTTTAGTGTCAAGAATCTCAAGAAACTGGTACTTTTGGTCAAAAAAGACCAGAAGTTTGTCGATTATTTCACCATAACTCGTTTTCAGCCCATTTGCGCGTTTTAGGGTTAAAAACAACACAAGTATTTTTTTAATAAATTTTAATCTCGTTTTTGTGTTTTAGTGTCAAGAATCTCAAGAAAGTGGTACCTTTGGTCAAAAAAGACCAAAAGTTGTCGAATATTTCACCATAACTCGTTTTCAGCCCATGTGCGCGTTTTAGGGTTAAAAACAACACAAGTATTTTTTTTAATGGATTTTAATCTCACTTTTTTGTTTTAGTGTCAAGAATCTCAAGAAAATGGTACTTTTGGTCAAAAAAGACCAAAGGTTTGTCGATTATTTCACCATAACTCTTTTTCTGCCCATTTGAGCGTTTTAGGGTTAAAAACAACACAAGTATTTTTTTTAAACAAAATTTAATCTCGTTTTTGTGTTTTAGTGTCAAGAATCTCAAGAAAGTGGTACTTTTTGTCAAAAACGACCAAAAGTTTGTCGAATATTTCACCATAACTCGTTTTCAGCACATTTGCGCGTTTTAGGGTTAAAAACAACACAAGTATTTTTTTTATACAAAATTTAATCTCGTTTTTTTGTTTTAGTGTCAAGAATCTCAACAAAGTGGTACTTTTGGTCAAAAAAGACCAAAAGTTTGTCGAATATTTCACCATAACTCGTTTTCAGCACATTTGTGCGTTTTAGGGTTAAAAACAACACAAATATTTTTTTAATGAATTTTAATCTCGTTTTTGTGTTTTAGTGTCAAGAATCTCAAGAAAGTGGTACTTTTGGTCAAAAAAGACCAGAAGTTTGTCGATTATTTCACCATAACTCGTTTTCAGCCCATTTGCGCGTTTTAGGGTTAAAAACAACACAAGTATTTTTTTAATAAATTTTAATCTCGTTTTTGTGTTTTAGTGTCAAGAATCTCAAGAAAGTGTTACTTTTGGTCAAAAAAGACCAAAAGTTTGTCGATTATGTCACCATAACTCGTTTTCAGCCCATTTTGCGCGTTTTAGGGTTAAAAACAACACAAGTATTTTTTTAATAAATTTTAATCTCGTTTTTGTGTTTTAGTGTCAAGAATCTCAAGAAAGTGGTACTTTTGGTCAAAAAAGACCAAAAGTTGTCGAATATTTCACCATAACTCGTTTTCAGCACATTTGCGCGTTTTAGGGTTAAAAACAACACAAGTATGTTATGAAAAAATTTTTAATCTCGTTTTTGTGTTTTAGTGTCAAGAATATCAAGAAAGTGGTACTTTTGGTCAAAAAAGACCAAAGGTTTGTCGATTTTTTCACCATAACTCGTTTTCAGACAATTTGCGCGTTTTAGGGTTAAAAACAACACAAGTATTATTTTAATAAATTTTAATCTCGTTTTTGTGTTTTAGTGTCAAGAATCTCAAGAAAGTGGTACTTTTGGTCAAAAAAGACCAAAAGTTGTCGAATATTTCACCATAACTCGTTTTCAGCCCATGTGTGCGTTTTAGGGTTAAAAACAACACAAATATTTTTTTAATGGATTTTAATCTCCTTTTTTTGTTTTAGTGTCAATAATCTCAAGAAAATGGTACTTTTGGTCAAAAAAGACCAAAAGTTTGTTGAATATTTCACCATAACTCGTTTTCAGCACATTTGTGCGTTTTAGGTTTAAAAACAACACAAGTATCTTTTTAAAATAATTTTAATCTCGTTTTTGTGTTTTAGTGTCAAGAATATCAAGAAAGTGGTACTTTTGGTCAAAAAAGACCAAAGGTTTGTCGATTTTTTCACCATAACTCGTTTTCAGACAATTTGCTCGTTTTAGGGTTAAAAACAACACAAGTATTTTTTTTTAATAAATTTTAATCTCGTTTTTGTGTTTTAGTGTCAAGAATCTCAAGAAACTGGTACTTTTGGTCAAAAAAGACCAGAAGTTTGTCGATTATTTCACCATAACTCGTTTTCTGCCCATTTGCGCGTTTTAGGGTTAAAAACAACACAAGTATTTTTTTAATAAATTTTAATCTCGTTTTTGTGTTTTAGTGTCAAAAATCTCAAGAAAGTGTTACTTTTGGTCAAAAAAGACCAAAAGTTTGTCGATTATGTCACCATAACTCGTTTTCAGCCCATTTGCGCGTTTTAGGGTTAAAAACAACACAAGTATTTTTTTAATAAATTTTAATCTCGTTTTTGTGTTTTAGTGTCAAGAATCTCAAGAAAGTGGTACTTTTGGTCAAAAAAGACCAAAAGTTGTCGAATATTTCACCATAACTCGTTTTCAGCACTTTTGCGCGTTTTAGGGTTAAAAACAACACAAGTATTTTATGAAAAAATTTTTAATCTCGTTTTTGTGTTTTAGTGTCAAGAATATCAAGAAAGTGGTACTTTTGGTCAAAAAAGACCAAAGGTTAGTCGATTATTTCACCATAACTCGTTTTCAGCCCATGTGTGCGTTTTAGGGTTAAAAACAACACAAATATTTTTTTAATGGATTTTAATCTCCTTTTTTTGTTTTAGTGTCAATAATCTCAAGAAAATGGTACTTTTGGTCAAAAAAGACCAAAGGTTTGTTGAATATTTCACCATAACTCGTTTTCAGCACATTTGCGCGTTTTAGGTTTAAAAACAACACAAGTATTTTTTTAAAATGATTTTAATCTCGTTTTTGTGTTTTAGTGTCAAGAATATCAAGAAAGTGGTACTTTTGGTCAAAAAAGACCAAAGGTTTGTCGATTTTTTCTCCATAACTCGTTTTCAGACAATTTGCCCGTTTTAGGGTTAAAAACAACACAAGTATTTTTTTAATAAATTTTAATCTCGTTTTTGTGTTTTAGTGTCAAGAATCTCAAGAAACTGGTACTTTTGGTCAAAAAAGACCAGAAGTTTGTCGATTATTTCACCATAACTCGTTTTCAGCCCATTTGCGCGTTTTAGGGTTAAAAACAACACAAGTATTTTTTTAATAAATTTTAATCTCGTTTTTGTGTTTTAGTGTCAAGAATCTCAAGAAAGTGGTACCTTTGGTCAAAAAAGACCAAAAGTTGTCGAATATTTCACCATAACTCGTTTTCAGCCCATGTGTATTAGGGTTAAAAACAACACAAGTATTTGTTTTAATGCATTTTAGGGTTAAAAACAACACAAGTATTTGTTTTAATGGATTTTAATCTCATTTTTTTGTTTTAGTGTCAAGAATCTCAAGAAAATGGTACTTTTGGTCAAAAAAGACCAAAGGTTTGTCGATTATTTCACCATAACTCTTTTTCTGCCCATTTGAGCGTTTTAGGGTTAAAAACAACACAAGTATTTTTTTTTAAACAAAATTTAATCTCGTTTTTGTGTTTTAGTGTCAAGAATCTCAAGAAAGTGGTACTTTTTGTCAAAAACGACCAAAAGTTTGTCGAATATTTCACCATAACTCGTTTTCAGCACATTTGCGCGTTTTAGGGTTAAAAACAACACAAGTATTTTTTTTATACAAAATTTAATCTCGTTTTTTTGTTTTAGTGTCAAGAATCTCAAGAAAGTGGTACTTTTGGTCAAAAAAGACCAGAAGTTTGTCGAATATTTCACCATAAGTCGTTTTCAGCACATTTGCGCGTCTAAGGGTTAAAAACAACACAAGTATTTTTTTAAAAAAATTTTAATCTCGTTTTTGTGTTTTAGTTTCAAGAATATCAAGAAAGTGGTACTTTTGGTCAAAAAAGACCACAGGTTAGTCGATTATTTCACCATAACTCGTTTTCAGACCATTTGCGCGTTTTAGGGTCAAAAACAACACAAGTATTTTTTTAAAATAATTTAATCTCGTTTGTGTGTTTTAGTGTTAAGAATCTCAAGAAAGTGGTACTTTTGGTCAAAAAAGACCAAAAGTTTGTCGAATATTTCACCATAACTCGTTTTCAGCACATTTGCGCGTTTTAGGGTTAAAAACAACACAAGTATTTTATAAAAAAAATTTTAATCTCGTTTTTGTGTTTTAGTGTCAAGAATATCAAGAAAGTGGTACTTTTGGTCAAAAAAGACCAAAGGTTTGTCGATTTTTTCACCATAACTCGTTTTCAGACAATTTGCGCGTTTTAGGGTTAAAAACAACACAAGTATTTTTTTAATAAATTTTAATCTCGTTTTTGTGTTTTAGTGTCAAGAATCTCAAGAAAGTGGTACTTTTGGTCAAAAAAGACCAAAAGTTGTCGAATATTTCACCATAACTCTTTTTCAGCCAATATGAGCGTTTTAGGGTTAAAACAACACAACTATTTTTTGTAATGGATTTTAATCTCATTTTTTGTTTTAGTGTCAAGAATCTCAAGAAAATGGTACTTTTGGACAAAAAAGACCAAAGTTTTGTCGATTATTTCACCAAAACTCTTTTTCTGCCCAATTGCGCGTTTTAAGGGTTAAAAACAACACAAGTATTTTTTTTAAACAAAATTTAATCTCGTTTTTGTGTTTTAGTGTCAAGAATCTCAAGAAAGTGGTACTTTTGGTCAAAAAAGACCAAAAGTTTGTCGAATATTTCACCATAACTCGTTTTCAGCACATTTGCGCGTTTTAGGGTTAAAAACAACACAAATATTTTTTTTAATGAATTTTAATCTCGTTTTTGTGTTTTAGTGTCGAGAATCTCAAGAAAGTGGTACTTTTGGTCAAAAAAGACCAGAAGTTGTCGAATATTTCACCATAACTCGTTTTCAGCACATTTGCGCGTTTTAGGGTTAAAAACAACACAAGTATTTTTTAAAAAAAATTTTAATCTCGTATTTGTGTTTTAGTTTCAAGAATATCAAGAAAGTGGTACTTTTGGTCAAAAAGACCAAAGGTTAGTCGATTATTTCACCATAACTCGTTTTCAGACCATTTGCGCGTTTTAGGGTTAAAAACAACACAAGTATTTTTTTAAAATAATTTAATCTCGTTTGTGTGTTTTAGTGTCAAGAATCTCAAGAAAGTGGTACTTTTGGTCAAAAAAGACCAAAAGTTTGTCGAATATTTCACCATAACTCGTTTTCAGCACATTTGCGCGTTTTAGGGTTAAAAACAACACAAGTATTTCATAAAAAAGAATTTTAATCTCGTTTTTGTGTTTTAGTGTCAAGAATATCAAGAAAGTGGTACTTTTGGTCAAAAAAGACCAAAGGTTTGTCGATTTTTTCACCATAACTCGTTTTCAGACAATTTGCGCGTTTTAGGGTTAAAAACAACACAAGTATTTTTTTAATAAATTTTAATCTCATTTTTGTGTTTTAGTGTCAAGAATCTCAAGAAAGTGATAATTTTGGTCAAAAAAGACCAAAAGTTGTCGAATATTTCACCATAACTCGTTTTTGAGATGTAGCATGTTTGTTGGACTTGGATTTATTGTGTTGCATGCATATGTGGTGATTACTTGTTTATATCATTGGTCATTTACTACTTTCCATCATTCATCATTCATTATTAGCCTTCCATTCAACCCCTAAAGTCTTCTAGATTTGATTGTGCCATGCATAATAATGGGTGGAGAACTTAGAGCTATTACAAGCCTATGGTGATGGTTAAGTGCATTGAACCAAAGAGTGATCACAAGTCCCTAGTTAGGCATTTTTCCTAACTTGAGTGAATGAGTTAAACACTTAAATCCGGTGAGGAAAAATCTCAATTGGCACTCCCCCTTACTTCTAGTTGCTTGCTAAACTTGCATTCACTTTGTATTCTTAGATTTGGCCCATGTGATGCTTTAGGGAAAGGTTCAAAAAGGTCAACTTGTACTCCATGATAATTCCAATTGCCTTCAATATGCTTAATGATTAAGTTAGACTTTTTGGATGACTTTGACCGGAGTTCAAAGATTAAGTGTGGGGGATTTGATTAGACCGAAATTTATATGTCTAAGCATGTGCATTTGAGCTTAATTAGTGAGGTTTAATTGTTATATTTGATTAATATTGGTGATTTTATGTGCACATGCTTATAGGTGATTATATGGAAAATCCTAGCTTAATTACTTGCATTTTAAGTAACTAAGGGTATTTTGGTCATTTTTGACTATGTGGTGTTCTACTCTTGTAGGGGGGTCCCACGTGGGCCCCACAACCCTTTGGAGTTGCTTGGAGTGCAAGGAATTGGCTTGGAAGGCAAGGCAAAGGAAAGAGACAAAAATTACCCCTTTTGTCAAAAACAAGGGATTTGCACATTTCCAAAAGGGGTAATATGGAGCCAAAAATTCAAATTCAAAGTTGGAGGCTTCATTAAGGGCAAAAAGGGGAGCACAATGACTTGGAGAAAAAGGAGAGAACTTTGACAATGCACCTAGACCACATTAGGACCACATTCACTCACCTTTTACCCAAATACCAAAACTACCCTTCCTTTCCCTTCATATGCTACCTCACGGCCAAACACTCATACATTCACCTAAAAATCTGAACTTGGCCGACTTAATCCATCTTAGACAGCTCATTAATGAGCTAATCCAGCTCATTAATCCCACTCACTTCCATTTAACCTAACTACCTCTCATTTGACACATATCTTTCTCTCTCTTCATCTCATTTTCTCTCACTTTTCTCTCATCTTCTTCACCATTTTCTCACCAAAACCTCTCGGCCAAGCATCATTCTTCATCCTTCTCCATGATTTCTCACGCAATCTCCCTCCATTTCCACATCTCCATGTGTAGCTAAGCTTCTCCTCCTCTCCTCTCCAAGGAAAAGTGCTTGAAGAACTCACATTTGGCTTCATGATCTTGTAATTTTCTCTTTTAGGTTTCAAGCTAGTTTTACATTTTTGCCTATGTATGTCCTAGATCTAGGCTTGTATAGGTTAGAACATCTTCATTTTAGGTGTTCTACATGATTTTAGCTTGAGAACCTCTCTTTATTTGTTAAGAACATGAAAACCTAAGCTAGATTTTGTAGTTCCATATATGTTCATGTATGCGATTTGTATTCTTGAGTATGTGTGGAATGAATGTGTTTCCTAGGTGCTAGATTTAGCATTTAGAGTTGCTTTTGGTATGTTATTGGCTTAAAAGAGCTTTTGGCTTGATTAGGTTAGTTAAATGCTTGTAGATTTCTTTGATTAAAGAAGTCTTAAGTATTTAACTAGTTTAATTAAGTGTGACAAGGTTATGAAGCCTAATTAACCTAAGGCACTAAGTACTTGGAGAGGGAGGTAGTTCCTAAACTCATTTCTTAACTCTTTACATTCGGTCACTTTAATTTTCTTGAGCATTTTAGTTGTAAGTCTTAGTATAAAATCAATCTCAACTTTCCTTGTTAATTTGCGTGACTATTGGCCTTGAATTTGCTAGAATTTAACCTAGATTGTGAAAAGACCTAGCTCACCACTACTACCTAGTAGTTGAGTTTAGAATTTTTGATTGACCTAGAAGGCGACAAATAGGTTAAATCAGTACTTTTGGTCAAAAAAGACCAAAAGTTTGTCGAATATTTCACCATAACTCGTTTTCAGCACATTTGCCCGTTTTAGGGTTAAAAACAACACAAATATTTTTTTAAAAAAATTTTAATCTCGTATTTGTGTTTTAGTTTCAAGAATATCAAGAAAGTGGTACTTTTGGTCAAAAAGACCAAAGGTTAGTCGATTATTTCACCATAACTCGTTTTCAGACCATTTGCGCGTTTTAGGGTTAAAAACAACACAAGTATTTTTTTAAAATAATTTAATCTCGTTTGTGTGTTTTAGTGTCAAGAATCTCAAGAAAGTGGTACTTTTGGTCAAAAAAGACCAAAAGTTTGTCGAATATGTCACCATAACTCGTTTTCCGCACATTTGCGCGTTTTAGGGTTAAAAACAACACAAGTATTTTATAAAAAAAAATTTTAATCTCGTTTTTGTGTTTTAGTGTCAAGAATATCAAGTAAGTGGTACTTTTGGTCAAAAAAGACCAAAGGTTTGTCGATTTTTTCACCATAACTCGTTTTCAGACAATTTGCGCGTTTCAGGGTTAAAAACAACACAAGTATTTTTTTAATAAATTTTAATCTCGTTTTTGTGTTTTACTGTCAAGAATCTCAAGAAAGTGGTACTTTTGGTCAAAAAAGACCAAAGGTTAGTCGATTATTTCACCATAACTCGTTTTCAGACCATTTGCGCGTTTTAGGGTTAAAAACAACACAAGTATTTTTTTAAAATAATTTAATCTCGTTTTTGTGTTTTAGTGTCAATAATCTCAAGAAAGTGGTACTTTTGGTCAAAAAAGACCAAAAGTTTGTCGAATATTTCACCATAACTCGTTTTCAGCACATTTGCGCGTTTTAGGGCTAAAAACAACACAAGTATTTTATGAAAAAAATTTTAATCTCGTTTTTGTGTTTTAGTGTCAAGAATATCAAGAAAGTGGTACTTTTGGTCAAAAAAGACTAAAGGTTTGTCGATTTTTTCACCATAACTCATTTTCAGACAATTTGCGCGTTTTAGGGTTAAAAACAACACAAGTATTTTTTTAATACATTTTAATCTCGTTTTTGTGTTTTAGTGTCAAGAATCTCAAGAAAGTGGTACTTTTGGTCAAAAAAGACCACAAGTTGTCGAATATTTCACCATAACTCGTTTTCAGCCCATGTGCGCGTTTTAGGGTTAAAAACAACACAAGTATTTTTTTAATGGATTTTAATCTCCTTTTTTTGTTTTAGTGCCAATAATCTCAAGAAAATGGTACTTTTGGTCAAAAAAGACCAAAGGTTTGTCGATTATTTCACCATAACTCGTTTTCAGACCATTTGCGCGTTTTAGGGTTAAAAACAACACAAGTATTTTATAAAAAAAATGTTAATCTCGTTTTTGTGTTTTAGTGTGAAGAATATTAGGAAAGTGGTACTTTTGGTCAATAAAGACCAAAGGTTTGTCGATTTTTTCACCATAACTCGTTTTCAGACAATTTGCGTGTAAAGGGTTAAAAACAACACAAGTATTTTTTTAATAAATTTTTATCTCGTTTTTGTGTTTTAGTGTCAAGAATCTCAACAAAGTGGTACTTTTGGTCAAAAAAGACCAAAAGTTTGTCGAATATTTCACCATAACTCGTTTTCAGCACATTTGCGCGTTTTAGTGTTAAAAACAACACAAATATTTTTTTAATGAATTTTAATCTCGTTTTTATGTTTTAGTGTCAAGAATCTCAAGAAAGTGGTACTTTTGGTCAAAAAAGACCAGAAGTTTGTCGAATATTTCATCATAACTCGTTTTCAGCACATTTGCGCGTTTTAGGGTTAAAAACAACACAAGTATTTTTTTTAAAAAAATTTAATCTCGTTTTTGTGTTTTAGTTTCAAGAATATTGATTTAACCCCTTTTGTCGCCTAAAAAGATTAATCAAAACAAATCAATACTCTAATCCACTAGTTGTATAGTAGAGAGTATAGGTCTTTTCCTTAATCTAGGTTAAAACTCTTGCTAATTCTAAGTATAAGCCACACAAATTATCAATGGTTTTGAGAGTGATTATGTTTGTTAACTAACTACAATTACAACTAAAAATAGCTATATTACCGAAATGAAATGGATGAAAATCAAGAGTGAAACCTCCTCCTTCAAGCCTCGATTTGTGCAATCTCAATTGATAGGCCTCATGTGACAATTTCCACTTAATCTAACTAGCTTAAATCGACCTAAGCTTCTTAAATCTAAGAAACTTAAGTTAATTTAAACTAATTAATCAAGAAACCCTAGCTTAACCTTCATGCATTTTCATAGGCAACATAGAACCTAAATCTAGATTCTAATTATATGATTCACTTAAAGAAACAACCACAATGTAATCACATATAATTGTTCTCATAAAGCTACAAAAAATATAAGCCTAACAAACATGAAAATCAAGTTTCCTAGAAGTTAGGTTACAAGTTTGAAGAATAAATGAACTCCACATGGAAATCTCCACATAGAATCCTAGTTCTAACATACCTAAAGACTTAGACATGAAAGAACTAAGATGAATACAAACTTGAAAACCTAGAAGTAGAAATCTCACACAAGGCCAAATCCATGAAGCTCATAGCACAAATCTTGACTTGAAGGAAGGAGAGGAGAGCTTAGCCAAGCTTGGAGATGGAAATGATGATGAATTTGAGTGGAGGAACCATGGAGGAAGGAGGAATTTCGTGAAAAATGGGTATGGAGGGAGAAGAGAGAAGTTGAGAGGATTTGGGAGAAGA
Source organism: Mimosa pudica (assembly GCA_029929735.1). NCBI lineage: Eukaryota > Viridiplantae > Streptophyta > Magnoliopsida > Fabales > Fabaceae > Mimosa > Mimosa pudica. The sequence goes on from JAKELP010000003.1 coordinate 182,893, forward strand.
GAGAGAAAGTGTAAGTGTGGAATGAATGGGTAATGTGTCATTTAGGGTTTTATATGGATGATTAACTTTGGGATTATCACCCAAATTAAGTGTAAATTAAACCCAAATGTAAGGTAAATGAAGATTTATGGAATGTATATCTCGGCCAAAATGAGTTTTAAGGTGTGTGTTCATGTAAGAGGCCAAGTGAGGTAGTAAGGGGAAGGAAGGGTATTTTTGGAAATGTAGGGAAAAATGTGTGAATGCCTCCATGATTTGACCTAAATGTCGCCCTAAAGGTCAATCAAAGATTTTCTAAACTCAAATCCACCAAGTGACTAGTGGTGAGTATTAGGTCTTTTCCACAATTTAGGTTTTATCTAGCAAATTCTAGGGCTAAAAGTCACGCAAATTAAGCAAACAAGAAGGTTGATTTTGATTTAACTAAAACTAAAATTTAACAACTAAAATCACACAATAACCGAATGTAAGAGTGAGAATATCAAGTTTAGGAAATACCTCCCTCTCCAAGTACTTAGTGCCTTAGGTTAATTAGGCTTCATAACCTTGTCACACTTAATTAAACTAGTTAAATACTTAAGACTTCTTTAATCAAAGAAATCTACAAGCATTTAACTAACTTAACTAAGCCTAAATCTCTTTTAAGTCAAGAACATACCAAAAGCAACACTAAATGCTAAATCTAGCACTTAGGAAACAAATTCATTCCACACATACACAAGGTAACAAATCGCACACATGTACATACATGGAACTACAAAATATAAGCCTAGGTTTTCATGTTCCTAACACAAAAGAGAGGTTTTCAAGGTACAATTATGTAGAAAACCTAAAATGAAGGTATTCTAACCTATACAAGCGTAGATCTAGGACATACATAGGCCAAAATGTAAAACTAGCTTGAAACCTAAAAGAGAAAATTACAAAGTCATGAAGCCAAATTTGTGTACTTGAAGCACTTTTCCTTGGAGAGGAGAGGAGAGGAAGCTTAGTTGCACATGGAGATGGTGGAAGGAAGGTGGAAAACGTGAATTTTCATGGAGGAAGGAGGAATTTCGTGAGGTGAGATGAAGGAGATGAAGATGGAAGTTGAGAGAAAAATGAGAGAAGAGAGAGAAAGTGAAAATGAGGGGGTGTGTCACAAATGAGAGGGGTTAGGGTTTTAAATGAAGTTAGTTTGGGTTAATGAGAGTGTTTAGGAGTTGATGAGTTGTCAAGGATGGAATTAGTTGTCAAAGAAGATATTTTTATGTTGTGGAAGGAGGTTATGTGTGAGGTTTGGTTATGGTGAGGGAAGGAAGGGTATTTTAGGGATTAGGTGAAAAGTGAGGATGAATGTGGTCCAAAAATTGTCTCCATGCATTTCTAAAAATTCCTCCTTTTTCTCCTCTCCATTGTGCTACCCTTTTTGCCCTTAATGAAACCTCCAACTTTGAATTTGAATTTTTGGCTCCATATTACCCCTTTTGGAAATGTGCAAATCCCTTGTTTTTGACCAAAGGGGTAACTTTTGTCTTATGCCTTTGCCTTTCCCTCCAAGCCAATTCCTTGCACTCCAAGCTATCCCAAAGGGTTGTGGGGCCCACGTGGGACCCTGATTTAGCCTAAAGTCGCCTTGGCTAATCAAAATAAAGTCAATACTCAACTCCACTAGAGTGTAGTGGTGAGTAAGGGTCAAATCCACAATCTAGGTTTTAATCTTGCAAGATAAAGGTTCACAAGTCACACAAATTAAGCAAGGTTTTAAGAGTGATGATTATACTAAGTAAACAAAAATTAACAACTAAAATAGCAATATAACCGAATTGAAAAGTGATGAAAATGTCAAGAATGAGTTGAGAATCTACCTCCCTCTCCAAGTACTTAGTGCCTTAGGTTAATTAGGCTTCATAACCTTGTCACACTTAATTAAACTAGTTAAATACTTGAGACTTCTTTAATCAAAGAAATCTACAAGCATTTAACTAACCTAATCAAGCCAAAAGCTCTTTTAGGCCAAGAACATACCAAAAGCAACACTAAATGCTAAATCTAGCATTTAGGAAACAAATTCATTCCACACATACACAAGGTAGCAAATCGCACACATGTACATACATGGAACTACAAAATATAAGCCTAGGTTTTCATGTTCTTAACAATAAAGAGAGGTTTTCAAGCTAAAATTATGTAGAACACCTAAATGAAGATGATCTAACCTATATAAACCTAGATCTAGGTCATACATAGGCAAAAATGTAAAACTAGCTTGAAACCTAAAAGAGGAAAATTACAAAGTCATGAAGCCAAATGTGAGTTCTTCAAGCACTTTTCCTTGGAGGGGAGAGTAGAAGAAGCTTAGCTAGACATGGAGATGTGGAATGGAGGTAGTTTTGCGTGGAGAACCATGGAGAATGGAGGTTTGGCCGTGAAGAATGGTGGAGAAAATGGTGAAGGAGATGAGAGAAAAGTGAGAGAAAATGAGATGAAGAGAGAGAAAAAGTTGTCACAAATGAAGTTGGTTAGAGTATATATGAAGTGAGATTTGGGTTAATGATAAGGATTAGGAGTTGATGAGTTGGCAAATGAGGGTGGTGAGTTGTCAAAAAGATATTTTTATGGGTAATGGAGGTGTTTATGCGAAATGGAGAAGATGAAAGAAGGGAGAGGGGTATTTTGGGTATTAGGTGAAAAGTGGAAATGAATGTGGTCCAAGAGTTGTCTCCATGCATTTCTAAAAATTCCTCCTTTTTCTCCAAGTCATTGTGCTCCCCTTTTTGCCCTTAATGAAGCCTTCAACTTTGAATTTGAAGTTGGAGCCAATTTTGAAATTTGAATTTTGGGCTCCAATCCTCTAGTCTTTGCCTTTCCTCCAAGTCCCTCCTTTGAGATGCCAACTTGGTTCTATTTTTCCTCCAAGCCAATTCCTTGCATTCCAAGCTGTCCAAAAGGGTTGTGGGGTCCACGTGGGACCCCCCTACACATGAAAACGCACAACTAGTCAAAAATGACCAAAATACCCTTGGTTACTTAAAATGCAAGTAATTAAGCTAGGATTTTCCATATAATCACCTATAAGCATGTGCACATAAAATCACCAATATTAATCAAATATAACAATTAAACCTCACTAATTAAGCTCAAATGCACATGCTTAGACATATAAATTTCGGTCTAATCAAATCCCCCACACTTAATCTTTGAACTCCGGTCAAAGTCATCCAAAAAGTCTAACTTAATCATTAAGCATATTGAATGCAATTGGAATTATCATAGAGTACAAGTTGACCTTTTTGAACCTTTCCCTAAAGCATCACATGGGCCAAATATAAGAATACAAAGTGAATACAAATTTAGCAAGCAACTAGAATTAAGGAGGAGTGCCAATTTAGATTTTTCCTCACCGGATTTAAGTGTTTAACTCATTCACTCAAGTTAGGAAAAATGCCTAACTAGGGTCTTTGTGATCACTCTTTGACTCAATGCACTTAACCATCACCATAGGCTTGTAATAGCTCTAAGTTCTCCACCCATTAGTATGCATGGCACAATCAAATCTAGGGGACTTTGAGGGTTGCATGGAAGGCTAAGATGAATGATGAATGATGGAAAGTAGTCAATGACCAATGTCATGAACAAGTAATCACCACATATGCATGCAATACAATGAAATCAATCCAATCAAGCATGCTACATATCACTCTTTTTTTTTCAAGCACTTTGTGCTTCTCATCATTTTTTTTTTTCACTCTTATGCCTTTGGCATACATTAGCACTTTGTGCTTTTATTTCATTTTTTTTTCTTAGGCCTTTGGCCTCTTTCTCTTTTCTTTTCTTTCTTGTTTCTCGGCCTTTCACTATATATTTTTTTTTTTTTCATGTAGCATGCTTTTACAAGACACAACAATACAATACTAATATAAATGCAAGCATATGCTATAATCACTCATTCAAACATTGGTCAAGGTGTTAGAAAAGAATAGTGCATGGCCCAAAGAGGTTAAATCAAAGGATAATATTTGGTGGCTTAGTGTTTAGGTCAAAAGGGCTTAGAAATGAAATGCCCCTTTCATTTTCAACCATGTCATGCATTGTGATCTTGAACAAGAGCTAAGACAAGTTCTAGGAGGTCAAGTAGACTATTGGCCCACTCAATTCGGTTGAAGGCTCCTCACTTTGATGGCTTACTCTAATTAGTCACTTCCTCCCTAAGAAAAGTTAAATGAGAAACTTACACCCTCTTTATACCTTAAAAGTGCCCCAAGTAATGCCCTAAGTAATCATTCCAAAAATTCTACTTACACACTAGAGGATAATTCCATTTACTTTCAAGAGTCATGATCAAGTTAAACTTCCTACACAATCATGCCAAATAAGTCCACAAATCAAGTGTGAAAGCTTTGAATTAGACCACTTTTAAGCACATAATACACCCCCCCACACTTAAAGCATGCATTGTCCTCAATGGGACCAATCAAATCAAGTAGGAAGGCATAAAACATAGGCAAGGCAGCAAAGACAAGGCCGGGCAGTCCACGCATGCAAATGGCCATCATGAATTATTCACAAAAACAAACACTAAACACAACCTAACACAAGTTTATAATTTTTTTTTCTTTTTTTTTTTTTGGTTTTGCTAACAACCTAAAACAACATACTAAAACATAAACCTAAACAAAATCCTATTTTCTTCTAACAAATATCTTCCCCCACACTTAGAATAAGAGCAATGTAAAAGTAGGTAAGGGAAGGAAAAATACAACCTCTTATGGAGGCTTGAAATTCTCTTTGAAGAACTTATTGTTGTGCCCTTTGTGGAGGTGATCTCGGCCAACTTTATGATTGGGCACATATGCTTCAAAATCATCATGAGAAGCATTGGCTCTTGCTTCCATTTTAGCCTCTTGGAAAATGTGAGCTTTGGTCTTGTGTTTCTTGCCACTTTTCTTCCTTGTTGCCTTCTTCTCTTTGGGTTTTCTAGCTCTTCCATGTGCTTGAAGTTTTGATAGCAACTTGTGCAACTTCTTAGCTAAGACATCTAGAAGTGTGGGATCACACATCTTGTCTCTCAACTCTTGGCCTCTTTCCTCAAGATTCCTCTTGAGAATGCTCAACCGCATCAAAAGCTTTTGGATGTCCTCACTTGAGAGCTTGCCATTGAAGAAATTCATCTCCTCTTGTGAGACATCAAGCTCCAAGCTCCTTTTGAGATTCTCTTCGGCCATTGACAACTCCAAGCATGAATTGTCCCCCTTGTGATTCCCTACAACATTGGACAAACATCCCTCTTGCAAGGGCTTGTGTGCATGCAAAGATATACTCAAAGGAACACAAGGAGTAGCAATAAAAGAATCATAAGGCACATGCTTAGGTAGAGAATCAAAAGTGAAATGGTTCACATGCTTAGAAGAGACACTATCATGAGAATTGATAAGTAAGCAAAGCATGTTGAATTTAACAAAAATTTGCCCCTTTAAAGCATTTGACCAAGGGCCCCAATTCGGCCACTTCATGGATTTGGTGGATTCACTTCTCAAAGCAAGGTGTAAGTGATCCACATCAAGCAAGGTAGGTGCACTCAAAGCCTTGGGGTGAAAATCCTCTTGCAAAGCACTCTTTCCTTGTGTATTCCTCCACCGGCTTCTCCAATCCAAAAGATCATGTGAGAAGTAACAAAACAAGTTCTTCTCCAAAAGCAATCCCTCCTTCATCATGAGATCAAGCGTCCCCTTCAACCTATCCTTATCACAAAAATTGAACAAACTTCCCTTTTCCAAGGGGTTGTAGATAGGCAAGAAAGAAATGCTTATACAAATATCACCAATCTTATAATTGACACAAAAGGGATCACTTGATTGCATCATGCTCACAATATTAGAAAATTCATCCTTAATGTCTAGCAAGCATGCAACATTATTCACAATAGGACTAGATTCATATGAGCAAAAAGGAACATTAGCATAATCAATTAAGTTCATCATAGAGGTATCCACATGCTCCTCTACAACCAAATTCAACAAAGAATCAACCACATGCAAGCCTAAAAGAGAATGATCATCAAGAGAGTGTTTCTTGGCTTCATACATATGGAATTTAATCATTTTGTCACCATCTTGAAATGTGATATATCCCTCATCTAAGCTTATAACCGCCTTGGCGGTCTTCATGAATGGTCTCCCTAAAATGAGGGATTCCTCTTCCTTTGACTCTTGTGACATATCCAACACAAAGAAATCAGTCGGGAAAACCAAATTCTTGACCTTTACTAAGATGTCCTCTATTACCCCAAGTGGTCTCTTAATTGACCTATCGGCTAATTGAAGGATGACACTAGTGCCACTAATCTTTGTAAGTCCTAGGGAAGTGTAAGTGGTCTTAGGCATCACATTAATTGCGGCTCCTAGATCAATTAAGGCTTTCTCAAAGCATATGTCCCCTATGTAACATGGGATGGTAAAGGGACCGGGATCCTCACACTTAAGTGGTTCCTCTCTCCTAATCAAGTTTGGAACATAGGGCCCTCTTTGGATTTTCTCATTAGGCTTAGAAGGTCTCTTAAATATTTCTTTCAAGAGTTTTGCAAATAAAGGCATTCTTTTCAAAAGAACTCTCATGGAAAACCTAGTCTCAAGCCTAGAGAATACATCAACCAAGTCCTTCTCTAATTCCTCAAAATATTTGTTAGTTAAAGCATGGGAACTAGAAGATGGAATATGCAAAGAGTTAAGGAAATTACCTTTAGAGGAGCCCTCCTCTTGTTGTGAAGAATCTTGAGAGATTGAGGGTGACTTTTGGTCCTTGTCCAAGTGCTCTTCCTTGTGGTTAAACTCCTCTTGCTTTGCTTCCTTTGGTTTAGAGTTCTCGGCCTCCTCCCAATTTTCACTATTAGAAGTGATGCATTCGGCCTCCACCACATTCTTAGTCTCTTTATTAATTGCAAGAGAGATAAGGTGGTTTCCAACAAGCACCACACCCTTAGACTTAACCTCTTGGACCATGGTATGCAAAGTATCCTTCACGGCCTCATCATGAACTTTCTCATGAGCATGTGTTACTTGAGTATTAGGATGCTTTCCATCTTGCACACCATCCTTAGAATTTGTCCCTTGCACCATATCATGCTTAGACTCCTTCTTGGCTTCTTGCTCTTTATCACCCTCTTGCATATTGCACTTGGCTTCTTCACCTAAGGAAGATGAAATCTCGGCCTCATAATGAATCTTACCACAAGAATCATTCTCTTGAAAATTAGGGTGCTTCTCATTAAGCACAACATCCTTTTCGGCCTCATGACTATATTGAGAGTCCTCCTCCTCTTCATAATAGCAAGGCATTGAATTAACTTGTACTCCACCTCTATTATCAATGGTTTTCAAGCCCTTAGGATTCATTACAATATTGGAGGGTAAACCTCCCTTTTTCGCATCTTCTTGAGCTTGAGTGTTCAACATTTGAGACACTAAGGTGGTGACATTCTCTTGCTTCTTAAGACTCTCTTCAAACCCATTCATCTTCTCCATTAAGTTTGACATAAATTGGTACATCATGTCTTGTTGAGAATTTGAAGAGCTAGATGGAGGAACAAAAGCTTGAGAATCCACCACATTGTTTCTTGGAGCATGAGTTATATCATCATTCTTTACAAATGGAGGAGGAACATAGGCTTGTTGATTCGGCCTATACCCTTGAGCATTAGGGTTAGGCCTCCCTTGGTATGTACCATAGCCTTGTTGAGAAGGAAAAGCATTAGAGACTTGATTTTGGCCTCCCCCCCACTTAGATTGTTGTTGTGGTTGGAAGGAACTTGAAGCTTGCCCTTGGTTTGAACCTCCCCCCCACTTAAAGTTAGGGTGGTCCCTCCAACCCGGATTATATGTGGAGGAGTAAGGGTCATATTTAGCTTGAGGCCTAGGATTGTTGTATAAGGCCGCACACTCCTCATAAGATGGACATGAAGATGTGGTATGCATAGGAGAACCACAATGGTCACAAGATGTAGCAACCAAAGCCATAGAGTCATCAACAAAATTGGTAGGCTTCACAAACCGGCCATCCAATTTACTCAAGCTCTCGGTCAACCTCTCAATAGAATTATAAAGCTTGTCATCACCACTCAAAGAGGCAACCCTAGGAGCACCACCATAGGCAACATCTCGGCCATAGAAGTTTTGGTGGTTAGAGGCCATGGTTGAGAAAAGAGTCCACCCCTCATTGGCGGACAAGTTGAAGATAGAACCATTGGAAGCGGCATCCACACTCATCTTCAATTGTGGCACAAGTCCATCATAGAAGTATTGAACCAAGTTGCCCTTTGAGATGTTGTGATTGGGGCAAGAATTCACCAAGGTATTAAACCGGCTCCAATATTCATAAAATGTCTCTTGAGAGAGTTGTTGAACACCGGTTATGTCCTTCCTCAACTTGGAGATCTTAGAAAGAGGGAAGTATCTATCCAAGAACACCTTCTTTAGCTCATCCCAAGAAAGGGTTGCATAGTGAGTAGGAAGGTTCAAGAGCCACTCCTTGGCTTTACCCTCCAAAGAGAATTGGAATACCCTCAAAAGAACATCAACCAAGTTGGCATTTGGAGGCTTCATGGAAGAACAAGTATGATATAGGCCAAGCAAATGAGTATGTGCATCCTCATGAGGAAAACCTGTAAATTTAGGCAAATGAGCAAGAAGAGATCCCTTGATCTCAAAGTTAGCGGGGTTAGCATAAAAACCTTGAGGTGCAAATGATGCATATGATTGTGTGAACTCCCTCATAGGTCTATCATCATCATGCAATTGCCTACCCCCATCAAAATGATGTTCACCCTCTTGCTCTCTCCTATCATGCCTTTCATGCTCTCTATGATGCTCATGTTCATGCTCTCTAGCCTCTCTCTCATGTTCTCTATGAGCTTCTTGTCTCTCGGCCATGATGATATGATTGTCTAAAATGGTGTGATGTGAATGTAAGGGTGAAGTGTGTGGTTGTGAAGTGGATGCTTGATGTTGCTTATGAGTTTGCCTTTCTTGCTTTTTCTTTTTCTTATGTTCCCTTAGGGTTTTGTTGATCTCCCTATTTAATGGCACTAGTGTGGTGGAAGGGTTCATACAAGTCCACTAACGGCAACTATATGCAAAGGAAGATGCAAGGCAAGTGCACAAGCAAAATGGACTATTGTGTGAATGAATGAGTGATGAAGGAATGTATGATGAAATGTATGATGCAAGGCAGCCACCAAACAATTCAAATTGAACAAATTGGTCCCTGCAAAACAAACCAACCACCAGCCAGCCAGAACAGTCCAGAATAGGCAGTATATAAAGCCAAAAACAGTCCAGTAAAGCAGTTCAATAAATCCAGAAAAATGTCTTAATGTCCAGCAAGAAAGCACAAGAGAAAGTGCTTCCAAAGTAGTGTAAAACAAGCTTGCGAAAAGTCCAAAGAGATGGACCCAAGACCAGCCAATAGCAAAGTTCCAGAATAGCCTCAAATAGGCTTAAGAAATCCCTGCAAAGTAGTGGAAAAACCTGCACAAAATCCAGCCAAAACAAACCACCAAAACAGTCCAATAACACAATGTACCGGTTAGAAAATAAAGGCAACTAGAGCACCTTTTTCACAGTAAATTCCAACCAAATTTTCCAGATCAACCAGGCAGATTAAAAGGTCAATTAACAAGCTTTCAAACAAACCAAACACTGCTCAAAACAGATAAGTAAAATGCAAACAGTTTTGGTGCAAAATTGAGCAAGATAATGCACAATTACAGGTAGTTTGTGACCTCTAGAAAATCGAATACTGCACCAAAAATTCAGCACAATATATCAATCAAAAGCTTATTCAAAACTGGTTCTAATGAGCCAAAGATCATGCAAAACAGCGCAGGATAAGATCAAACAGATAGGCTCCAAAGTCAGCAGGTCCGCAGGAAAATTCCAGCAAAACAGGGCAATTTCAAAAATTCACCCCGGACAGTAGAAAATGAGTTTTCTGGCAAATTATATATCAAATTAAAGCTTGAATCTTCTAGTTTTACCAGTAAAAACAGTTTCCAAAAATGCAGTGTAGATTCTTCCCAGTTTTGAAAACAAGTTCGCTGAAAGTACAGTGTTGTCCAGACAGTTTCCAGCACACAGGGCAGATTTCAAAAATTAATTCCAGACAATATAGAATGAGTCTAGCAACAGGTAATATGTCCCTGGAAAGCTTAAAATGTGTATTGTAACCACAAAAAACAGTTTGGTCAAATTCCAGCTACACAATTTACAGTTGCAACAGCAAGCAAACTGGTCACACAGTGACTTTCCAGCAAAACAGTCTAACTTCACCGAATTGTTTCAGACAGCACAGAAGGAGGTTAGGTGCATACAATATATCAATAGAAAGCGTACAACATGTAGTTTAAGCACCTAAAACAGATTTTCCAGATTCGGCACAGATTAGTCCCAGTTTACAAAACAAACACGCTGAACAAACAGGATTTCCAGACAGAATTTCCAGCAAATGTGCAAACAAGTTCTATCAATGTCCAGCAGTACTTTTCAGCAATAAAAGGCCAACTAGAGCAGCCTATACACCTCCAAAACAGTGTCAATTATCCAGAATACAATGAGCAATTGCAAAATGCACAAAATCACAATTATGCTCAAAAGTACCAAAGTAGCCGTAGCACACAAGTGACAACAAATTAAAGTTGTGACTACGAAAACCTAAAACTAGGTAGAATCAACCTAAATCGGCAACGGCGCCACTTGATTTAGCCTAAAGTCGCCTTGGCTAATCAAAATAAAGTCAATACTCAACTCCACTAGAGTGTAGTGGTGAGTAAGGGTCAAATCCACAATCTAGGTTTTAATCTTGCAAGATAAAGGTTCACAAGTCACACAAATTAAGCAAGGTTTTAAGAGTGATGATTATACTAAGTAAACAAAAATTAACAACTAAAATAGCAATATAACCGAATTGAAAAGTGATGAAAATGTCAAGAATGAGTTGAGAATCTACCTCCCTCTCCAAGTACTTAGTGCCTTAGGTTAATTAGGCTTCATAACCTTGTCACACTTAATTAAACTAGTTAAATACTTGAGACTTCTTTAATCAAAGAAATCTACAAGCATTTAACTAACTTAATCAAGCCGAAAGCTCTTTTAGGCCAAGAGCATACCAAAAGCAACACTAAATGCTAAATCTAGCATTTAGGAAACAAATTCATTCCACACATACACAAGGTAGCAAATCGCACACATGTACATACATGGAACTACAAAATATAAGCCTAGGTTTTCATGTTCTTAACAATAAAGAGAGGTTTTCAAGCTAAAATTATGTAGAACACCTAAATGAAGATGATCTAACCTATATAAACCTAGATCTAGGTCATACATAGGCAAAAATGTAAAACTAGCTTGAAACCTAAAAGAGGAAAATTACAAAGTCATGAAGCCAAATGTGAGTTCTTCAAGCACTTTTCCTTGGAGGGGAGAGTAGAAGAAGCTTAGCTAGACATGGAGATGTGGAATGGAGGTAGTTTTGCGTGGAGAACCATGGAGAATGGAGGTTTGGCCGTGAAAAATGGTGGAGAAAATGGTGAAGGAGATGAGAGAAAAGTGAGAGAAAATGAGATGAAGAGAGAGAAAAAGTTGTCACAAATGAAGTTGGTTAGAGTATATATGAAGTGAGATTTGGGTTAATGATAAGGATTAGGAGTTGATGAGTTGGCAAATGAGGGTGGTGAGTTGTCAAAAAGATATTTTTATGGGTAATGGAGGTGTTTATGCGAAATGGAGAAGATGAAAGAAGGGAGAGGGGTATTTTGGGTATTAGGTGAAAAGTGGAAATGAATGTGGTCCAAGAGTTGTCTCCATGCATTTCTAAAAATTCCTCCTTTTTCTCCAAGTCATTGTGCTCCCCTTTTTGCCCTTAATGAAGCCTTCAACTTTGAATTTGAAGTTGGAGCCAATTTTGAAATTTGAATTTTGGGCTCCAATCCTCTAGTCTTTGCCTTTCCTCCAAGTCCCTCCTTTGAGATGCCAACTTGGTTCTATTTTTCCTCCAAGCCAATTCCTTGCATTCCAAGCTGTCCAAAAGGGTTGTGGGGTCCACGTGGGACCCCCCTACACATGAAAACGCACAACTAGTCAAAAATGACCAAAATACCCTTGGTTACTTAAAATGCAAGTAATTAAGCTAGGATTTTCCATATAATCACCTATAAGCATGTGCACATAAAATCACCAATATTAATCAAATATAACAATTAAACCTCACTAATTAAGCTCAAATGCACATGCTTAGACATATAAATTTCGGTCTAATCAGACCCCTTACAAGAGAAAAGCACCACATAGTCAAAAATGACCAAAATACCCTTAGTTAATTAAAATGCAAGTAATTAAGCTAGGATTTTTCATATAATCACCTATAAGCATGTGCACATAAAATCACCAATAATGATCAAATATAACAATTAAACCTCACTAATTAAGCTCAAATGCACATGCTTAAATATATAAATTTCGGTCCAATCAAATCCCCCACACTTAATCTTTGAACTCCGGTCAAAGTCATCCAAAAAGTCTAACTTAATCATTAAGCATATTGAAGGCAATTGGAATTGTCATTGTGTACAAGTTGATCTTTTTGAACCTTTCCCTAGATTATCACATGGGCCAAATTTAAGGATGCAAAGTGGAAACAAGTTTAACAAGTAACTAGAATTAGGAGGGAATGCTAAAAGAGATTTTTCTCCTCACCGGATATAAGTGTTTGCACTCAATCTCTCAAGTCAGGAATAATGCCTAACTAGGGTCTTTGTAATCACTCTTTGGCTCAATGCATTCCACCTCACCATAGGCTTGTAATAGTTCTTAGTTCTCCACCCATTAGTATGCATGGCACAATCAAATCTAGGGGACTTTGGGGTTGCATGGAAGGCTAAGATGAATGATGAATGATGGATAGTGTTAGAATCTTAAGTTTTGATGAAGACTAAAATATAAAAGAATAAGCCAAGTACTTAGAAAGCAATAGGTGAACATAGAACCCCAAGTAAGAGTGCAACCGGATGTGGATTTACTTCCGGATTTACTTCTGGCAGCAAGTAACTCACTAAGAAAATAACTTAGTCCATGAGCACTAGATATACAAAACCTTAAGACTAAGCTATGATTCAACCGGAAGTGAAATTACTTCCTGTTAGATTTAGACTGGCGCTGACTGATAGAATAGATATAACCCTAAGCGTCAGTGAGTTTACCACGTCAAGTGAAAGTGCTTCCGATAGCTTAGTGACTAGCGCTGGTTGTTGGAATGAAGGACACTGAGCGAGAGTGAGTGATAGTGAACAAAATCCTTCATCCAGTGGTTTTACTTCCGGATGTAGAAGTGCTTCCGGATACATCATAGACTAAGAGAACACCCACTGCATGTGACTATGTGCTTATATTGCTAAACTAACGTTCAAATGCAGCACACTTAAGTAAAGTTGCTTCCGGATGTGAGTTTGCTTCCGCAAGCAATCAGAATGTCAGAACGTTCAGAGATGCAGTGTCAGAATGCTTATGTCAGAGCAGAGGTGTCAGGACTACTTTTCAGAGATAAAGCAAGTCAACCCTGCTATGCATTGATGAAGCATTTATTGGGCAAACGGTAACATGGGAAAAACGGCCATATTCAAACGGCTAACCCACCTACCAAGAGTTCAAATGTTTGAAGACTATATAAAGGAGCTCAACTTCATTTATGAAGCAATCAATTATCTTTGAATACTCTTGAGAGAAGTTAGAGCGAGAAACTAAGAACACCTTCAAGCATTCAAAGCTGCCCAGAAAAGTAAAGAGCATTTAACACATCGAGTGATCCTTTTCATCTACATATTCTGTACTCTTTGTTGTTAAGTCTCTTCTTGTTATAAGAGCATTGATTGTACTTAAGTGTGTAACATCATCCGTTCTTTGAGAGAACTTAGTCAGAAAAATCCTTTAAGTGTAAAGGTTAACCCCTTGCTTGGTGTGAGGGGGAGCTAGTTAGAAAGGTTACAAGTGAGCCTGTGTAAAACTTGTAGTGGTAAGGTTGCAAGTGATCCCGTGCAAAACTTGCGGTTCTAAGGTTTCAGGTGAACCCGATTTAAAACCTGAGATATAGTGGAACTCGGTCTGGGTGGTTGAGGACTGGACGTAGGTCAGGTAGACCGAACCAGTATAACTCTTGTGTTGTTTTATTTGAGCATTTATTTTTGAAGCACAATTCACCCCCCCCCCCTCTTGTGCATCCATTACTTTCAGATAGTAGTCAATGACCAATAATATAAGCAAGTAGCTACCACATATACCTGCAATTCAATAAATCCACTTCCCACAAAAGCATGCTACACCTCACTTTTTTTTTCTCAAGCACTTTGTGCTTTCATTTTTTTTTCTTTTAGGCCTTCGGCCTTATTATTTTTTGTTCTCTTTTCTTTGCTTTTTCTTGGCCTTTGGCCATTTTTCCTTTCTTTTTCTTCACTTGTGGCTCTCGGCCACTTTCATTTTTTTCCTAATGTAGCATGCTTTCACAATATGCAATCAATAAAACACTAATGTAAATGCAAGCATATGCTATAGTCACTTATCCACACATTGGTCAAGGTGATAGAAAAGAATAGTGAATGGCCCAAAGGGGTTGAATCAAAGGATAATAAAGTTGGCTTAGTGTTTGGGTCATGAGGGTTTAGAAATGAAATGCCCTCTTTCCTCTTTAATTGTACCATGCATTGTGATCTTGAACAAGAACTAGGACAAGTTCTAGTAGGTGAAATAACTATTGGCCCACTCAATTCGGTTGAAGGCTTCTCACTTTATGGCTTACTCTAATTAGTCTCTTCCTCCCTAAGAAAAGTTAAGTGAGAAACTAGCCTCCTCTTTGTAACCTTAAAAATGCCCCAAGCAAAGCCCTAAGTAATCATTGCAAAAATTCTACTTGCACACTAGAGGACAATTCCATTTACTTTTAAGAGTCATGATCAAGTTAAACTTTCAAGGAAAATCATGCCAAATAAGTCCACAAATCAAGTGTGAAAGCTTTGATTAGACCACTTTTAAGCACATAATACACCCCCCACACTTAAAGCATGCATTGTCCTCAATGGGACCAATCAAATCAAGTAAGAAGGCATAAAACAAAGGCAAGGCAGCAACTAATAAGGCCGGGCAGTCCACGCATGCAAATGGCCATCATGTATTATTCACAAAACTACACTAAACACAACCTAACACAAGTTTATATTTTTTTCTTTGTTTTCTACACAACCTAAAACAACATACTAGAAAATAAACCTAAACACAATTCTATTTTTTTCTAACAAATATCTTCCTCCACACTTACGATGTTAAACTAAGCAAAGCAAGTGAGGAAAGGATAGAAACAACCTTTTAGGGGGGCTTGAAATTCTCCTTGTAATATTTCTTCCTTTGGCCCTTTTTGTTCTTTCGGACATGTTTGGATCTTTTGCTCAAAATTGGCTCATCCACATCATGGTTGGCTTTAATCTTTGTGTCAATCTTGCCTTCCTTGGACAACTTCTCTTTCGGTCTTCTTTTCTTGTTGAAGCTTTTCTTTTTGCCTTTTAATGCTTCAACATTTTCCATCACATCATTGTCCTTCAAATGATCAAGTGTCTCATGAGAACCATGCTCCTTCTTATTCTTTTCAAGCTCCAAATCGGATTCCTTCTCTTCCCACTAATCTTTGTGCATCCTAAATGAACCTACAACATTGGACAAACTTCCCTTTTGCAAGGGGTTGTAGGTATTGCAATATGGTATGCAAGAGGAAACACAATTAGAAGCAAATGGCACATTCTTTGAGGAAAAAGTATCATGCTTCTTGGTAATCCATTGAGGCCTTAAACAAGGATTTGGCCTCTTCTCCAATTCTATGTCCTCATCCCTCAATCGGTTTTTCCAATTCAAAATTTCATAGGAGGTGTAGCAAAACATCTCTTCTCCCAAGAGTAATCCGGCCCCTTTCATAAGAGCAAGCAATCCTTCCACCCTAGCTTTATAAACACAATTGAACAAACTCCCCTTTTCCAAGGGTTTGTAGCTAGACAAAGAAGATATGAATGTGCAAACATCATCAAGGTCACAATTAACATGCTTGGCCCTAGTAACATCAAAAGGCATGCTTACAAGACTTGAATTATCAACAAGAGGAATCATGCAAGCATCTTTAGTATACACCAAGCAAGAATTAAATGATCTCAAAGATATGTGCTCAACATCATGTGAATTCAATCTCAAGGGACCTACATGTAGTTCTAACACATTTTCAATCAACATTTTATGTGGCCTACATGTTTCCTTGTATATGCAAAGATCATTCAAAGGCTTAACATAAGTAGGCATTTGTTCAAGAACCACAAGCAATGACACATTAAATTCCAACACAGAAAATAAATCAAGCATCATTCTTTGGACTAGCTCATGATATTTCTTCTTTCCTAAGTTACATGAACTAGGAAAGGAAACAAGTGAAGAATCAAGAATTGTACCTTGGGAGGTGCCCTCCCCAATATGATGCTGTGAGATGTCAAGGCAGCCACTTAAAACTCAAAACAATGAAGAATTAGTCCTGCAAAACAAAGAACAAAACCACCAGCCAGCCAGCAAATATATCCAGTCCAAAACAGTCCAGGAAAAATCAAGGTAAAAAAGCACTAAAGTGAGTGCTTAAATCTCCAACAAGAGTCAAAGCAATTAGACTCAATAGTAGCCCTGTGCAAAAGGACCAACAACAGCCAAGAAACACCTTCCAAATAGCCTTCAAATATGCACCGAAAAGTCCAAAATAGTCCTGCAAAAAGAAGCAAAGGAATCCACACAAAAACACAAATAGTGCTACTAGCCGAGTAGGAAAATGTGAAGGTAACTAGAGCACCTTTCTCACACAAATTCCAAACCAATTTTCCAGAATAACCAGGCAGATATAAAGTGCAAATAACCAGCTTTCAAACAAACCAAAAACTGCTCAAAACAGATAACTACAATGCAAACTGTTTTGGTTCAAAGTTGAGCAACAAAATGCAAAATTAGCGCAGTTTTTGACCAATTGACAAGCGAATACTGCACCAAAATTTCTGCACAATATATCAATCAAAAGCGTGTTCAAAAATGGTTAAAAGGAGCCAAAGATCATGCAAAACAGTGCAGGGTAAGAGCAAACAGATTGGCTCCAAAGTCAGCAGTACCACATGCAAGTTCCAGAAAAACAGGGCAATTGCAAAAATTCACCCCGGACAGTAGAAAACGAATTTTCTGGCAAATGATATATCAAATTAAAGCTTGTATCTTCTAGCTTTACCAGTTAAAACAGTTGCAGAAAATTCGTTATACGTTGCTCCCAGTTTTCAAAACAATGAACCTGAAATTTCAGCACTTTGAAGCAGTTTTTCCAGCAACTTTATCAAAACTTTCCAGAAAATTTCCAACCAATTTGAGACCAATAACAAAAATTCCAGGATGCTCAATATAGGTATAACAACAGACAAAAACAGTTTTGCAAAATTCCAAGTAGTCCTATGTCAACTTAGGAAACTAGAGCCCCTAATTGCAAGCAATTACAAAACTGATTTTCCAGGAATTTTAACAAAATGTCCAGCAAGCTTCCTAGCAATATTTTGGCTAACTAGAGCAGCCAAATAATCACCAAACAGTCCAATTAATTCAGTCAACAGTGAGCAAATTCTAGTAGTCAAAGTTAAATCCACAAGATGCTTCAAAACCTAGAGTAACCGAATGAAATCAAAAACACTTACAACTATGAAAATGTAACTAAAAACCTAAGACAAGTAAGAAATTAACCAAACCGGCAACGGCGCCAATTTGATTTGACCTAAATGTCGCCCTAAAGGTCAATCAAAGATTTTCTAAACTCAAATCCACCAAGTGACTAGTGGTGAGTATTAGGTCTTTTCCACAATTTAGGTTTTATCTAGCAAATTCTAGGGCTAAAAGTCACGCAAATTAAGCAAACAAGAAGGTTGATTTTGATTTAACTAAAACTAAAATTTAACAACTAAAATCACACAATAACCGAATGTAAGAGTGAGAATATCAAGTTTAGGAACTACCTCCCTCTCCAAGTACTTAGTGCCTTAAGTTAATTAGGCTTCATAACCTTGTCACACTTAATTAAACTAGTTAAATACTTAAGACTTCTTTAATCAAAGAAATCTACAAGCATTTACCTAACTTAACTAAGCCTAAAGCTCTTTTAAGTCAAGAACATACTAAAAGCAACACTAAATGCTAAATCTAGCACTTAGGAAACAAATTCATTCCACACATACACAAGGTAACAAATCGCACACATGTACATACATGGAACTACAAAATATCAGCCTAGGTTTTCATGTTCCTAACACAAAAGAGAGGTTTTCAAGCTACAATTATGTAGAACACCTAAAATGAAGGTATTCTAACCTATACAAGCCTAGATCTAGGACATACATAGGCCAAAATGTAAAACTAGCTTGAAACCTAAAAGAGAAAATTACAAAGTCATGAAGCCAAATTTGTGTACTTGAAGCACTTTTCCTTGGAGAGGAGAGGAGAGGAAGCTTAGTTGCACCTGGAGATGGTGGAAGGAAGGTGGAAAACGTGAATTTTCATGGAGGAAGGAGGAATTTCGTGAGGTGAGATGAAGGAGTTGAAGATGGAAGTTGAGAGAAAAATGAGAGAAGAGAGAGAAAGTGAAAATGAGGGGGTGTGTCACAAATGCGAGGGGTTAGGGTTTTAAATGAAGTTAGTTTGGGTTAATGAGAATGATTAGGAGTTGATGAGTTGTCAAGGATGGAATTAGTTGTCAAAGAAGATATTTTTATGTTGTGGAAGGAGGTTATGTGTGAGGTTTGGTTATGGTGAGGGAAGGAAGGGTATTTTAGGGATTAGGTGAAAAGTGAGGATGAATGTGGTCCAAAAATTGTCTCCATGCATTTCTAAAAATTCCTCCTTTTTCTCCTCTCCATTGTGCTACCCTTTTTGCCCTTAATGAAGCCTCCAACTTTGAATTTGAATTTTTGGCTCCATATTACCCCTTTTGGAAATGTGCAAATCCCTTGTTTTTGACAAAAGGGGTAACTTTTGTCTTATGCCTTTGCCTTTCCCTCCAAGCCAATTCCTTGCACTCCAAGCTATCCCAAAGGGTTGTGGGGCCCACGTGGGACCCCCTACAAGAGAAAAGCACCACATAGTCAAAAATGACCAAAATACCCTTAGTTAATTAAAATGCAAGTAATTAAGCTAGGATTTTCCATATAATCACCTATAAGCATGTGCACATAAAATCACCAATAATGATCAAATATAACAATTAAACCTCACTAATTAAGCTCAAATGCACATGCTTAAACATATAAATTTCGGTCCAATCAAATCCCCCACACTTAATCTTTGAACTCCGGTCAAAGTCATCCAAAAAATCTAACTTAATCATTAAGCATATTGAAGGCAATTGGAATTGTCATTGTGTACAAGTTGATCTTTTTGAACCTTTCCCTAGATTATCACATGGGCCAAATTTAAGGATGCAAAGTGGAAACAAGTTTAACAAGTAACTAGAATTAGGAGGGAATGCTAAAAGAGATTTTTCTCCTCACCGGATATAAGTGTTTGCACTCAATCTCTCAAGTCAGGAGTAATGCCTAACTAGGGTCTTTGTAATCACTCTTTGGCTCAATGCATTAAACCTCACCATAGGCTTGTATGGAAGGCACAATCAAATCTAGGGGACTTTGGGGTTGCATGGAAGGCTAAGATGAATGATGAATTATGGATAGTAGTCAATGACCAATAATATAAGCAAGTAGCTACCACATATACCTGCAATTCAATAAATCCACTTCCCACAAAGCATGCTACACCTCACTTTTTTTTCTCAAGCACTTTGTGCTTTCATTTTTTTTTCTTTTAGGCCTTCGGCCTTATTATTTTTTGTTCTCTTTTCTTTGCTTTTTCTTGGCCTTTGGCCATTTTTCCTTTCTTTTTCTTCACTTGTGGCTTTCGGCCACTTTCATTTTTTTCCTAATGTAGCATGCTTTCACAATATGCAATCAATAAAACACTAATGTAAATGCAAGCATATGCTATAGTCACTTATCCACACATTGGTCAAGGTGATAGAAAAGAATAGTGAATGGCCCAAAGGGGTTGAATCAAAGGATAATATTTGGTTGGCTTAGTGTTTGGGTCATGAGGGTTTAGAAATGAAATGCCCTCTTTCCTCTTTAATTGTACCATGCATTGTGATCTTGAACAAGAACTAGGACAAGTTCTAGTAGGTGAAATAACTATTGGCCCACTCAATTCGGTTGAAGGCTTCTCACTTTATGGCTTACTCTAATTAGTCTCTTCCTCCCTAAGAAAAGTTAAGTGAGAAACTAGCCTCCTCTTTGTAACCTTAAAAATGCCCCAAGCAAAGCCCTAAGTAATCATTGCAAAAATTCTACTTGCACACTAGAGGACAATTCCATTTACTTTTAAGAGTCATGATCAAGTTAAACTTTCAAGGAAAATCATGCCAAATAAGTCCACAAATCAAGTGTGAAAGCTTTGATTAGACCACTTTTAAGCACATAATACACCCCCCACACTTAAAGCATGCATTGTCCTCAATGGGACCAATCAAATCAAGTAAGAAGGCATAAAACAAAGGCAAGGCAGCAACTAATAAGGCCGGGCAGTCCACGCATGCAAATGGCCATCATGTATTATTCACAAAACTACACTAAACACAACCTAACACAAGTTTATATTTTTTTCTTTGTTTTCTACACAACCTAAAACAACATACTAGAAAATAAACCTAAACACAATTCTATTTTTTTCTAACAAATATCTTCCTCCACACTTACGATGTTAAACTAAGCAAAGCAAGTGAGGAAAGGATAGAAACAACCTTTTAGGGGGGCTTGAAATTCTCCTTGTAATATTTCTTCCTTTGGCCCTTTTTGTTCTTTCGGACATGTTTGGATCTTTTGCTCAAAATTGGCTCATCCACATCATGGTTGGCTTTAATCTTTGTGTCAATCTTGCCTTCCTTGGACAACTTCTCTTTCGGTCTTCTTTTCTTGTTGAAGCTTTTCTTTTTGCCTTTTAATGCTTCAACATTTTCCATCACATCATTGTCCTTCAAATGATCAAGTGTCTCATGAGAACCATGCTCCTTCTTATTCTTTTCAAGCTCCAAATCGGATTCCTTCTCTTCCCACTAATCTTTGTGCATCCTAAATGAACCTACAACATTGGACAAACTTCCCTTTCGCAAGGGGTTGTAGGTATTGCAATATGGTATGCAAGAGGAAACACAATTAGAAGCAAATGGCACATTCTTTGAGGAAAAAGTATCATGCTTCTTGGTAATCCATTGAGGCCTTAAACAAGGATTTGGCCTCTTCTCCAATTCTATGTCCTCATCCCTCAATCGGTTTTTCCAATTCAAAATTTCATAGGAGGTGTAGCAAAACATCTCTTCTCCCAAGAGTAATCCGGCCCCTTTCATAAGAGCAAGCAATCCTTCCACCCTAGCTTTATAAACACAATTGAACAAACTCCCCTTTTCCAAGGGTTTGTAGCTAGACAAAGAAGATATGAATGTGCAAACATCATCAAGGTCACAATTAACATGCTTGGCCCTAGTAACATCAAAAGGCATGGTTACAAGACTTGAATTATCAACAAGAGGAATCATGCAAGCATCTTTAGTATACACCAAGCAAGAATTAAATGATCTCAAAGATATGTGCTCAACATCATGTGAATTCAATCTCAAGGGACCTACATGTAGTTCTAACACATTTTCAATCAACATTTTATGTGGCCTACATGCTTCCTTGTATATGCAAAGATCATTCAAAGGCTTAACATAAGTAGGCATTTGTTCAAGAACCACAAGCAATGGCACATTAAATTCCAACACAGAAAATAAATCAAGCATCATTCTTTGGACTAGTTCATGATATTTCTTCTTTCCTAAGTTACATGAACTAGGAAAGGAAACAAGTGAAGAATCAAGAATTGTACCTTGGGAGGTGCCCTCCCCAATTTGATGCATGATTTGTGAAGTAGAGAAAGATCCAAGTTCTTGTGCCAATTGCTCTTCAACATTACATTTCCCTTTAGAATTTTCAAACTTGTTTGCTTCAAAGGGAGTATGACTCTCGGCCTCCTCTTGTTTCTCATCATTTGAATGAGGCAATTCGGCCTCTTCATGATTCTCTTCATGTACATTGTTTGCTTGAGTGCTAGGGTGATTTTCTATGTTCACTTCACCCTTAGAATCGGCCTCTTTCCTTGGAACATCACACAATTCATCATTTTGCTCAATTGCATTAAGAAACTCCATGATTATTTCATCATTAAATTGTGCTCATCATTGGAATCAACAACCATAGCAACATCATCATCCTCATCATCATATTTGGCCATCAATTGGACTACATTCATGTCTTTAGGATTTACCACAATATTTGAAGGTGAACCCCCCTTTTTAACCTCCTCTTCACTCTTAGAATTGGCAAAATTAGACACAAATGTTTGAAGAGTGTCTTGTCTAGTTTCAAGCTTGTTGAAGTTGTCCAATATAGGTGTCACCATTTCGGCCAACTCATTGCCTCCACTTGGAAAGGATGTAGAAGCTTGTTGCACCTCAATTGGAGCTTTGAAATTCGGCCTATATCCATGAAAATATGGATTAGGCTTCACTTGTTGAGGAGCTTCTTGATAAGCATACATATTTGGCCCTTTAGTGATGGAACAAGAATTAGGCCTCATTTGGTAAGGGATATGTGTTTGATGTTGATGAACATACCCTTGTTGAGCTTGAAAATCATGTGAGGTATTAGCATTTCCTCCTCCCCCCCACTTGAAGCTTGGATGATCCCTCCATCCTTGATTATTGGTTTGTGAGGTGGGATCCCTCATTTGAACTTGATGGATAGGGTTAGAATACATGGTCAATTCCTCTTGACAATGAGTAGGACAATTAGAGGATTCATGCATGGGAGATGCACAAAACTAACAAAAGGTATGCACCATGGCCATGGAGTTGGACATAGCCATGGAATTCACCGGCTTCTCAAGCTTCTCCTCCATTCTATCCAATCTATCACAAAGCTTATCAAAGAGGTTAGCCAACTTCACCTCATGGGAAGTTGAAGGCTTTTCATTCATACACAAAGAGTCTCTTGCATAGAATTGATGATGGTTGTTGGCCATAGTGTCAAACAAGTTCCACCCCTCATTCGCCGAGAGGTTAAAGATTGAACCATTAGAGGCTGCATCAATGGTCATCTTGAGATGAGGTAGAAGGCCATCATAGAAATATTGCACTAAGTTTGCCTTTGAGATGCTATGATTCGGACAAGAGTTGATCAATGTGTTAAACCGGGTCCAATACTCATAGAAACTCTCTTGTAGTAATTGTTGAACCCCGGTGATGTCCTTCCTCAACTTGGAGATCTTAGAGAATGGGAAGTATCTATCCAAGAACACCTTCTTCAACTCTTCCCAAGACAATGTAGCATAATGTGTTGGAAGATTCAAGAGCCATTCTTTGGCTTTTCCCTCCAAGGAAAATTGGAAAACTCTCAAGAGCACATCTTCCAAAGAGGCATTAGGTGGCTTCATTGATGAGCATGTGTGGTAAAGACCGAGCAAGTGCTTATGGGCATCTTCATGAGATAATCCTGTAAATTTAGGCAAATGAGCAAGAAGAGACCCTTTGATCTCAAAGTTAGCGGGGTTAGCATAAAAACCTTGAGGTGAAAATGATGCATATGATTGTGTGAATTCCCTCATAGGTCTATCATCTTCATGCACATGTCTACCCCTATCATGATTATTCTCTCCTTGCCGCTCAGCCATTATGTAATGTCAATCAATGCAACTCAATGCAACAACACACAAGAATGACCTAGGTGGATGTAAGTGAAAGTAGGTGGATTTATGCAATGAATGTATGATGCTGTGAGATGTCAAGGCAGCCACTTAAAACTCAAAACAATGAAGAATTAGTCCTGCAAAACAAAGCACAAAACTACCAGCCAGCCAGCAAATATATCCAGTCCAAAACAGTCCAGGAAAAATCAAGGTAAAAAAGCACTAAAGTGAGTGCTTAAATCTCCAACAAGAGTCAAAGCAATTAGACTCAATAGTAGCCCTGTGCAAAAGGACCAACAACAGCCAAGAAACACCTTCCAAATAGCCTTCAAATATGCACCGAAAAGTCCAAAATAGTCCTGCAAAAAGAAGCAAAGGAATCCACACAAAAACACAAATAGTGCTACTAGCCGAGTAGGAAAATGTGAAGGTAACTAGAGCACCTTTCTCACACAAATTCCAAACCAATTTTCCAGAATAACCAGGCAGATATAAAGTGCAAATAACCAGCTTTCAAACAAACCAAAAACTGCTCAAAACAGATAACTACAATGCAAACTGTTTTGGTTCAAAGTTGAGCAACAAAATGCAAAATTGGCGCGGTTTTTGACCAATTGACAAGCGAATACTGCACCAAAATTTCTGCACAATATATCAATCAAAAGCGTGTTCAAAAATGGTTAAAAGGAGCCAAAGATCATGCAAAACAGCGCAGGGAAAGAGCAAACAGATTGGCTCCAAAGTCAGCAGTACAGCATGCAAGTTCCAGAAAAACAGGGCAATTGCAAAAATTCACCCCGGACAGTAGAAAACGAATTTTCTGGCAAATGATATATCAAATTAAAGCTTGTATCTTCTAGCTTTACCAGTTAAAACAGTTGCAGAAAATTCGTTATACGTTGCTCCCAGTTTTCAAAACAATGAACCTGAAATTTCAGCACTTTGAAGCAGTTTTTCCAGCAACTTTATCAAAACTTTCCAGAAAATTTCCAACCAATTTGAGACCAATAACAAAAATTCCAGGATGCTCAATATAGGTATAACAACAGACAAAAACAGTTTTGCAAAATTCCAAGTAGTCCTATGTCAACTTAGGAAACTAGAGCCCCTAATTGCAAGCAATTACAAAACTGTTTTTCCAGGAATTTTAACAAAATGTCCAGCAAGCTTCCTAGCAATATTTTGGCTAACTAGAGCAGCCAAATAATCACCAAACAGTCCAATTAATTCAGCCAACAGTGAGCAAATTCTAGTAGTCAAAGTTAAATCCACAAGATGCTTCAAAACCTAGAGTAACCGAATGAAATCAAAAACACTTACAACTATGAAAATGTAACTAAAAACCTAAGACAAGTAAGAAATTAACCAAACCGGCAACGGCGCCAATTTGATTTGATCTAAATGTCGCCCTAAAGGTCAATCAAAGATTTTCTAAACTCAAATCCACCAAGTGACTAGTGGTGAGTATTAGGTCTTTTCCACAATTTAGGTTTTATCTAGCAAATTCTAGGGCTAAAAGCCACGCAAATTAAGCAAACAAGAAGGTTGATTTTGATTTAACTAAAACTAAAATTTAACAACTAAAATCACACAATAACCGAATGTAAGAGTGATAATATCAAGTTTAGGAACTACCTCCCTCTCCAAGTACTTAGTGCCTTAGGTTAATTAGGCTTCATAACCTTGTCACACTTAATTAAACTAGTTAAATACTTAAGACTTCTTTAATCAAAGAAATCTATAAGCATTTAACTAACTTAACTAAGCCTAAAGCTCTTTCAAGTCAAGAACATACCAAAAGCAACACTAAATGCTAAATCTAGCACTTAGGAAACAAATTCATTCCACACATACACAAGGTAACAAATCGCACACATGTACATACATGGAACTACAAAATATAAGCCTAGGTTTTCATGTTCCTAACACAAAAGAGAGGTTTTCAAGCTACAATTATGTAGAACACCTAAAATGAAGGTATTCTAACCTATACAAGCCTATATCTAGGACATACATAGGCCAAAATGTAAAACTAGCTTGAAACCTAAAAGAGAAAATTACAAAGTCATGAAGCCAAATTTGTGTACTTGAAGCACTTTTCCTTGGAGAGGAGAGGAGAGGAAGCTTAGTTGCACATGGAGATGGTGGAAGGAAGGTGGAAAACGTGAATTTTCATGGAGGAAGGAGGAATTTCGTGAGGTGAGATGAAGGAGATGAAGATGGAAGTTGAGAGAAAAATGAGAGAAGAGAGAGAAAGTGAAAATGAGGGGGTGTGTCACAAATGAGAGGGGTTAGGGTTTTAAATGAAGTTAGTTTGGGTTAATGAGAGTGATTAGGAGTTGATGAGTTGTCAATGATGGAATTAGTTGTCAAAGAAGATATTTTTATGTTGTGGAAGGAGGTTATGTGTGAGGTTTGGTTATGGTGAGGGAAGGAAGGGTATTCACTACAAAAAAAACGGCGCTTTCCGGCGCTTTCCGGCATATATTTTTTTGGCGTTTTCTAAAAAACGCCTAAACGAAACGCCGCAAAATTTGGCGCGCGCTTCCCGCCTTCTTTCCCGCGCACACATACCGGCGTTTGTGGACACAAAAACGCCAGTATGTATATTTTAATCAAAAAATTTGTTATTTGCTTTTCTTTTTCTTTTTTTTTTGGAAAAAAATAACACATATCGGCGTTTTTCATTCTTAAAAACGCCGGTAAGTATTAAATAATATTTTTTTGAAAAAACCATGCATACCGGCATTTTCTGGAAATGCCGATAAGCGTAAGCAAAACGCCGGTAAGTATTAAATAATATTTTTTGAAAAAACCATGCATACCGGCGTTTCCTGGAAATGCCGATAAGCGAACGAAAAACGCCGGTAAGTATTAAATAATATTTTTTTAAAAAAAACATGCATACCGGCGTTTCCTGGAAATGCCGATAAGCGAACGAAAAACGCCGGTAAGTATTAAATAATATTTTTTTAAAAAAAACATGCATACCGGCGTTTCCTGGAAATGTCGTTAAGCGTACGAAAAATGCCGGTAAGTATTCAATATTATTTTTTTAAAAAACATGCATACCGGCGTTTTCTGAAAACGCCGCTAAGCGTTTGCAAAACGCCGGTAAGTATTAAATATTATTTTTTTAAAAAAAAACATGCATATCGGCGTTTCCTGAACACGCCGCTAAGCGTATAAAAAACGCCGGTAAGTATTAAATATTATTTTTAAAAAAAAAAACATGCATATCGGCGTTTGCGAAATCGCCGGTAAAATAATAATACAATATCACTTTCCGGCGTTCCCATCATAAACGCCGGTATGCTCCACCTTCCCTATAAATAGCGATGCTCCCCTCTCATTTTCCCTTGCTCATTCGTTTCTTACTCCTTCCTACTTCTTTCTATTTGTTTCTCAGCGATCATTATAAATAGTGGTGCTCCCCCCTCATTGCACATTTGGTGGTTGCTTATTTTCATATCTCTTTTTATTTATATTTGCTTCATTTTTGTTTATTTTTATGTAATTGTTAATTTTTATATTTGATATACTTTAGTTGCTCTTATAGGTATTATTTTCTTTTAATATGTGTAATATGATTTTTCTATCATTATTATTTATTAATATTTTTTATTTATATCTATAATACTAAATTTTCGTCCCAATTTAATGTTAAATTGGGACGAAAATTATTTTTTTTAATAATTTTTAAACGCTTTTCGGCGTTTCTGCAAACGCCGAAAAAGTTTATATTAAATAATAGCAAACCGGCGTTTCATCAAAACGCCGGTATGTCAATTATTAAAATAATGGACATACCGGCGTTTCGGGAAACGCCGGTATGTCTGAATATTATATTATTTTCTGCATCCCGCGTTTCGGCGTTTGTGGGTATCCTACGGCGTTTGTAAAAACGCCGATGTGCTAACTTTTCCACGTTTTTTTTTCGGCGATTTGCAAAAACGCCGTAGAGTTGTTTCGCCGGAAAAAACGCCGGAAAGAGGCAAAAATAAACGCCGGTAAGCGGCAAGTGTTTTGTAGTGATTTTAGGGATTAGGTGAAAAGTGAGGATGAATGTGGTCCAAAAATTGTCTCCATGCATTTCTAAAAATTCCTCCTTTTTCTCCTCTCCATTGTGATTGGACCGAAATTTATATGTTTAAGCATGTGCATTTGAGCTTAATTAGTGAGGTTTAATTGTTATATTTGATCATTATTGGTGATTTTATGTGCACGTGCTTATAGGTGATTATATGGAAAATCCTAGCTTAATTACTTGCATTTTAAGTAACTAAGGGTATTTTGGTCATTTTTGACTATGTGGTGCTTTTCTCTTGTAGGGGGTCCCACGTGGGCCCCACAACCCTTTGGGATAGCTTGGAGTGCAAGGATTTGGCTTGGAGGGAAAGGCAAAGGCATAGGACAAAAATTACCCCTTTTGTCAAAAACAAGGGATTTGCACATTTCCAAAAGGGGTAATATGGAGCCAAAAATTCAAATTCAAAGTTGGAGGCTTCATTAAGGGCAAAAAGGGTAGCACAATGGAGAGGAGAAAAAGGAGGAATTTTTAGAAATGCATGGAGACAACTTTTGGACCACATTCATCCTCACTTTTCACCAAATTCCCAAAATACCCTTCCTTCCACCTTATGACACCTTTTTGGCCATTAACCTTCACATACCCACAAAAAATACCTTCTTGGCCGACCTAAACACCCTTGACAGCTCATTACCTCACTAATCCACCTCATTAACTAAACTCCCACTTCATTTAATCAAAACCAACTTCATTTGTGACAACTACCACATACCTTTCTCTCTCTTCATCTCATTTTCTCTCATTTTTCTCTCATCCTTTTCACCATTCTCACCAAAACTTTCGGCCAAGCTTCATCCTCCATGGATTCTCACGCCATTCATCTTCCTTCCACCTTCTCCATGTGTGGCTAAGCTTCATCATGTCTCTCTCCAAAGGAATGTGCTTGTAGATCTTCATATTTGGCCTCATGTACTTGTTGATGTAATCTTTTAGGTTTGTGAGCTAGACTTATCTTTTTGCCTAATGTTTTCCTAGATTTAGGTTACATTAGGTTAGGACATTTAGCTTTAAGTGTTCTATTTGACTTTGGCTCACAAATCTCTCTTTTAGGTTAAGGACATGAAAACCTAAGCTTAATCTTTTGTAGTTTCATGAATGTATTTGTGTGCGATTAGCTCCTATTATGTTTGTGGAATGAATGTATTTCTTAAGTGCTAGATTTAGTACTTAATGTTGCTTTTGGTATGTTCTTAGCTTAAAAGAGCTTTAGGCTTGATTAAATTAGTTAAATGCTTATAGATTTCTTTGATTAAGGAAGTCTCAAGGATTTAACTAGTTTATATTAAGTGTAACAAGGACATGAAGTCTAATTCATCAAAGCACTAAGTACTTGGAGAGGGAGGTGATTTCTTATCTCATTTCTTTACACTTTTCTATTCGGCTAGTATAGTTCTTTGTTAGGTTAAAGTTGTAGTTAAGAAAAATCAAAATCATTCTCACATATTTACTTAATTTGCGTGACAAAAGTAGCCTAGAATTTGCTAGATTCAACTTGAATTGTGGAAAAGACCTAATACTCACCACTAGTTACTTAGTGGATTTGAGTTTAGAAAATCTTTGATTGACCTAAAAGGCGACATTTAGGTCAAATCACATTGTGCTACCCTTTTTGCCCTTAATGAAGCCTCCAACTTTGAATTTGAATTTTTGGCTCCATATTACCCCTTTTGGAAATGTGCAAATCCATTTGCCTTTCCCTCCAAGCCAATTCCTTGCACTCCAAGCTATCCCAAAGGGTTGTGGGGCCCACGTGGGACCCCCCTACAAGAGAAAAGCACCACATAGTTAAAAATGACCAAAATACCCTTAGTTAATTAAAATGCAAGTAATTAAGCTAGGATTTTCCATATAATCACCTATAAGCATGTGCACATAAAATCACCAATAATGATCAAATATAACAATTAAACCTCACTAATTAAGCTCAAATGCACATGCTTAAACATATAAATTTCAAGAGCTTTCATTCAAGTCCAATTTTGCCCTCTTTGAAGCTCTCCATTCAAATTTGAAGTTGGAGCCAAATTTACTCCTTTTGGAAAGATGCTTCAAATACCACTTTTCCTTCCTTTTACCAAAAGTGGTAAAGTTTGCTTTATGTCACTTTCCTTGCCAACTAGCCTCTTCCTTGCCACACAAGCTCCAACAAAGCTCCACCAAGGGTGTGTGGGGCCCACGTGGGACCCCCTACACATAAAATTCACCACATAGTCAAAAATGACCAAAATACCCTTGGTTTCTTAAAATGCAAGTAATAAGGCTAATATTTCCCAATTTAATCCAATAAGCATGCGGAATAAAATATACCAAAAATAATCAAATATATCAATTAAATCAAGCTAATTAAGCTCAATTGCACATGCTTAAAGACATAAAATTCGGTCTAATCAAATCCCCCAAACTTAATCTTTGAACTCCGGGCAAAGTCATGCATTGAAACTAACTTAATCATTAAGCATAGTGAAGGCACTTGGAATTATCATAGAGTTCAAGTTTATCTTTTTGAACCTTCCCCTAGAACATCACATGGGCCAAATCTAAGAATACAAAGTGGAAACAAGTTTAACAAGTAACTAGAATTAGGAAGGAATGCTAAAAGAGATTTTCCTCACCGGATTTAAGTGTTTACACTCAATCTCTCAAGTTAGGAATAATGCCTAACTAGGGTCTTTGTGATCACTCTTTGGCTCAATGCATTCCTCCTCACCATAGACTTGTAATAGCTCTTAGTTCTCCACCCATTGTTATGCATGGCACAATCAAATCTAGGGGACTTTAGGGGTTGCATGGAAGGCTAATATGAATGATGAATGATGGATAGTAGTCAATGACCAATAATATAAACAAGTAACTACCACATATACTTGCAATACAATAAATCCAATTTCCACAAAGCATGCTACATCTCTCTTCTTTTTTTTCAAGCACTTTGTGCTTCTCTCATTTTTCTTTTCACTCTTATGACTTTGGCATACTCAAGCACTTTGTGCTATTTTTTCTTTACTTAGGCCTTTGGCCTTATTCTTTTTTTTTTCTTTCTTCTTTCTTGGCCTTTCACTATTTTTTTTCATGTAGCATGCTTTCACAAGATACAACAACACAACACTAATATAAATGCAAGCATATGCTATAGTCATTTATTCAAACATTGGTCAAGGTGATAGAAAAGAATAGTGAATGGCCCAAAGGGATTGAATCAAAGGATAATATTTGGTTGGCTTAGTGTTTGGGTCATGAGAGTTTAGAATAAAATGTCCCTTCCCTCTTTGTTTGTACCATGCATTGTGATCTTGAACAAGAGCTAGGACAAGTTCTAGGAGGTAAAATAACTATTGGCCCACTCAATTCGGTTGGAGGCTTCTCACTTTTATGGCTTACTCTAATTAGTCACTTCCTCCCTAAGAAAAGTTAAGTGAGAAACTAGCTTCCTTTTTGTACCTTAAAAGTGCCCCATGTAATGACCTAAGTAATCATTCCAAATATTCTACTTAAACACTAGAGGACAATTCCATTTACTTTCAAGAGCCATGATCAAGTTAACCTTGCTACACAATTATGCCCAAGAAGTCCAAAAATCAAGTGTAAAAGCTTTGAAATAACCACTTTTAAGCACCATAATACACCCCCCACACTTAAAGCATGCATTGTCCTCAATGGGACCAATCAAATCAAGTAGGAAGGCATAAACAAAGGCAAGGCAGCAATATAAAAGGCCGGGCGGTCCAAGCATACAAATGGCCTATGCATGTATTATTCACAAACAAACACTAAACACAACCTAATACAAGTTTATAATTTTTTTTTCTTGGTTTTTCTAACAACCTATAACAAAACACTAGAAAATAAACCTAAACACAATTCTATTTTTTTTTAACAAATATCTTCCCCCACACTTAAGATGTTAAACTAAGCAAAGCAAGTGAGGAAAGGATAGAAACAACCTTTAGGGAGGCTTGAAATTCTCTTTGAAAAACTTCTTGTTGTGGCCTTTTATGAGCATGTTTTGGCCACTCTCATTAAAAACACAATTGAGCTTTTTCTCCATATGATCTTCCTTGAGCAATTCGGTCTTCTTGTGGTGTGGAAGCATCCAAGTGGACTTTGATGGATTTGCACCCCTTTTCTTCTCTTTTGGGCGCCTAGCTCTTCCATGGGCTTTAAGTCTCATGAGCAACTTTTGCACCTTCTTCTTTAGGACATCAAGTAGTGTAGGCTCACTCATAACTCCTCTCAAATGGTTGCCCTTCAACTTAATGTTCCTTTGAAGAACCTTTAACCGGACTACAAGCCTTTGTAATTCCTCCTTTGAGAGTTTTCCATTGAAGTAATCAATTTCCTCCCTTGATGTATCACAATCCAAGCTCTTCTTAAGATTCTCCTCGGCCTTAATCAACTCCAAATTGACTTCCTCAAATCTTGAAGTTTCCTCAAGCTCCATCATGCACTTCTCCTTTTCCCAATAATCTTTGTGCATTCAAAAAGTACCTACAACATGGCACAAACTTCCCTCTTGCAAGGGGTTGTAGGTATGCAAAGATAAACAAAAAGGAGCACAAGGAAAATCAAGATAGACTTGCTTAGAAGGAACATTATCATAAGATATGGAAATCAAGTGAGAGACATGAGATAGATCAAGATTGTGCCCCTTCAAAGCACTTGGCCAAATAATGCATTTCGGCCAACTCTTGGAATTGGTGGTACCACCTCTCAAAACAAAGTGCAATTGGCCCTTATCAAGCAAAGTAGATGCACTCAAAGCCTTAGGATGGAAATCCTCTTATAAAGCACTCTTCCCTTGTGTATGCCTCCATCGACTTTTCCAATCCAAGATGTATTGTGAGGTGTAGCCAAACAAGTCTTCCTCTAAAAGCAATCCCTCATCCATCAAAAGAGCTACCATTCTTCCCGACCTATCCTTATCAATCACATTGAACAAACTTCCCTTTTCCAAGGGGTTGTGGATAGGCAAAGAAGATATGCATATACATACATCACCTAAATTGTACTTGACATGCCAAGGATCAACATATGAATGCATCATGCTTCTAATGTTAGGAGTTTCATTCTTAGAATCAAGCAAAAATGCATTATCAATCACACTAGCAAAAGCATCAATGGTGCACATATGAGAATCAACATTATCAATCAAGGTCAATCTCAAAGTATCCTCAATCCCATCAACCACTTTATCAACAACATGCAAGCTAAGCAAAGACTTATCCTTTAAAGGATGTTTCCTAGCTTCAAACACTTTAAATTCAATCACTTGGTTCTCTACTTGCATAGTTATTGTCCCATCTTTTAAGCTTACCACCGCATTTGCGGTTCTTATGAAAGGTCTTCCTAAAATGAGGGATTCCTCTTCCCTAGACTCATGTGTCATATCAAGAACATAGAAATCCACGGGGAATACTAAGTTCTTTACCCTCACCAAAATGTCCTCAAGGAGTCCAAAAGGTTTCCTAATTGACCTATCGGCTAGTTGAATAACTACACTAGTGCCACTTAGGTTCTCTAGTCCAAGTGATGTGTATGTGGCCTTAGGCATAACATTTATAGCCGCCCCTAGGTCAAGAAGGGCTTTGTCAAAATAATGATTTCCTATTTGGCAAGGAATGGTGAATGGGTCGGGATCCTCACATTTAAAGGGCAATCCTCTCTCAATCTTAGCCGGCACATGTAACCTAAATGGAACTCTCTTATTAGGATTACAAGCTCTCTTGTATCTACATAACTTCCTCAACAATCTAGCATATTGAGGTACTTTCCTCAAAAGAACTTGTATAGGCATCTTAGCTCTAGAGAACACATAAAACATTTCTTTTTCTAACACCTGATAATATTTCTTTTCAATCAAACCAAAGATGTTAGAAGGTAAAACATGCTTAGAGTTTAGAGATATACCTTTGGGGGATTCATCCCCTTGTTGAGTAGATAGTTGCTCTTGAGAAGAAGATTCTCCAACTTTAAGCTTTCCTTGAGCAATCTCCTTCCTCTTTTCTTCCTTGGAGCTCTCGGCCTTGTCATGAAGTTTATTGAGGCTCTCGGCCTCATCAATAGAATCACCATGGACATGAGGCAATCCGGCCGTGACATGCAAATCATCATCACCTAAGTTATTTTGAAAGCTAGAATGGCCTTCCTCATGCATTGCACCTTTCTCGGCCTCTTTCTCTTTGAGAGTGGAACTCTCGGCTTCATCATGTTTGTCACCAAGAGATTGAGGCAATTCGGCCTCCTTATGTTTCTCCTCATAAGCAAAGTCATTTTGAAGATTAGGGTGCTTTCCAACATGCAATTCTCCCTTCTCAGCCTCTAGAGTAACTTGAGGTTCATCCTCATCCTCCTCATAGTCATAAGCTTGGCCATATTGCCTCCCACTTCTCAAATTCATAGCATGAAGATTTTGTGGATTAATAACCACATTAGAAGGCAATCCTCCCTTCTTTGCATCTTGCTCCGCTTTAGTGTTCAACATTTGAGACACTAAGGTGGTGACATTCTCTTGCTTCTTAAGACTCTCTTCAAACCCATTCATCTTCTCCATTAAGTTTGACATAAATTGGTACATCATGTCTTGTTGAGAATTTGAAGAGCTAGATGGAGGAACATAAACTTGAGATCCCACAAAATTGTTTCTTGGAGCATGAGCTAGATCATCATTCTTCACAAATTGAGGAGGAATAGCTTGTGTAGAATTTGGCCTATTCCCTTGTTGATAGGAATTAGGCCTCCCTTGGTAAGTACCATAACCTTGTTGAGGAGGATAAGAATTGGAAGATTGATTTTGGCCTCCCCCCCACTTAGGTTGTTGTTGTGGTTGGAAGGAATTTGGAGCTTGCCCTTGGTTTGAACCTCCTCCCCACTTGAAGTTAGGGTGGTCCCTCCACCCCGGATTATATGTGGAGGAGTAAGGGTCATATTTAGCTTGAGGCTTTGAATTGTTGTGCATGGCCGCCACCTCCTCATAATAAGGACAACTTGAAGCTTGATGCATGGGAGAGCCACATTGTGCACAAGAGGTTGCTACAAGTGCCAAAGAGTCATCAACACTATGAATTGGCTTCACATAGTTCCCCTCCATTCTATTCAAGCTTTCGGTCAACCTTTCTATGGAATTATACTGTTAGAATCTTAAGTTTTGATGAAGACTAAAATATAGAAGATTAAACCAAGTGCCTAGGAAGCAATAGGATAACATAGGATCCCAAGCAAGAGTGCTTCCGGATGAGGATTTACTTCCGGATAGATTAGGACTTGCGCATGCGGATGAATGTTTTCATCCCCCAGCGTCAGCAAGTAAATCACTAGGGATTTAACTTAGTCCATGAGAATTAGGTGCACGAAACCCTAAGACCTTGATATGACTCAACCGGAAGTGAGTTTGCTTCCTATTAGATTTAGACTGACGCAGAGCGATAGAATAGATATTATCCCAAGCGTCAGTGAGTCTACTTCCCCAAGTGAAAGCACTTCCTGTTAGATTTAGACTGGCGCAGGTTGATAGACTAGATATAACCCCGAGCGTCAGTGAAAATGCAACGTCAAGTGAAGTTGCTTCCTCTTAGACCTTGACTGGCGCAGACTGACAGAATAGAATGACCCCAAGCGTCAGTGAATCAGCCTCGTCAAGAGAAATCACTTCCTGTTGAATTTAGACTGACACAGGCTGATA
The DNA here is from genome assembly GCA_029929735.1 of Mimosa pudica. Lineage (NCBI taxonomy): Eukaryota > Viridiplantae > Streptophyta > Magnoliopsida > Fabales > Fabaceae > Mimosa > Mimosa pudica. The sequence continues at coordinate 218,543 of JAKELP010000003.1, forward strand.
AAAGAAGTATAACCCTAAGCGTCAGTGAATTCACCACGTCAAGTAAAAGTGCTTCCGATAGCTCAGTGACTAGCGCTGACTGTTAGGAATGAAATAGACTAAGCGAGAGCAAGTCATGGTGAACTAAATCCCTCATCAAGTGAATTTACTTCCGGATGTAGAAGTGCTTCCGGATACACCTTAGATTTAGGAACACCCACTGCATGAGACTATATGATTATATTGATAAACTAACGTTCAAGTGCAGCACACTCTGTAAGGTTGCTTCCGGATGAGAAGTTGCTTCCGCAAGCAATCAGATTGTCTGAACGTTCAAGAGATGCAGTGTCAGAATGCTTTTGTCAGAGCAGAGGTGTCAGGACTTTTTTTCAGAGATAAAGCAAGTCAACCCTGCTAAGCATTAATGAAGATGTACTTCTCAACGGTAACATAGGATTAACGGCTTTATTCAAACGTTCATATTCAACCTGCCACAGAAGCCTATGAAGCCGAATATAAAAGAGACATTCGTTAAGAAGAGAAGTATGGAAGAAAAAGAGAGAAGAGAGAAAAGTATCTGATATATCATACTCTTCATTCTACACATCTTCTACTACTCTCAGATCCAGATTTGTGATATTTATCAGAGAGTGATTTTATTGTACTTAAGTGAGTAACATCATCCACTCCTAGAGAGAGTTAGTTTTGAGCTTAAGTGTTTAGCACAATCAGTTCATAGAGTGAACATAGTGTAAACTTACAATTTGTAAGGGGGAGCATTTAGAGGTTGTCTAAATCTCCATAGGTTGCAAGTTAGCCCGTAAAACTTGCGTTTGTAAGGTTTGCAGGTGAACCCGTTGTAAAACCTGTGGGTTGTTAGGTGAACCCGTGCTCGTAAAACCTAAAGTGTAAAGGCTTCTCTTGTGCCCGGTTTAAACAAGAATAGTGGATTGAAAATCTCAGGTGGAGCCTGGGGACTGGATGTAGGTCTGGGTGACCGAACCAGGATAAATTTATGTGTGCATAAATTTACATTCAAACATTCCATTTTGCATCACATAACATACTGACTTGTGCATACCACTACTTTTATATATTATCACCAAGCACAAGCAGTCTTTTGAAAAGAAGTTTTGAAAAGTTTTATTCCCTCACCCAATTCACCCCCCCCTCTTGGGTGACAGCCACGCTTATCATTTGGTATCAGAGCAAGGTCACTTGTTTAAAGGATCCAACGATCTCAAGTGCAAAGACCTAGGCTGATTTGGGTTACAAAATGTGTTTTGAAGGTTTTGATCATACTATCCCACCTGTGTTAGAAAATGCTGATTTTTACTTATGGAAGGGAAGGATGAAAAGTTTTATACTATCCACTGATTTCAAAATGTGGGATGTCTTTGAAAAGGACTCTGATTTCAAACCAAAAGTAAATTGGACAAAAGAGGACAAAAGTTTATTTTACTTAAACCTTAGAGCAATGCAAATTTTGCACAAAAGTTTATCTGACAATGATTACCAGAAAATTAAGCATTGCTCTAGGGCTATAGATATTTGGAACACTCTTGATACTATGTATGCTTCTAATCAATTTCTTGAAGTTAAGGCTGTCCAAAGCTCACTATGTGCTCCCTGTGAATCCACCTTTGATGAGCTACTGGATGGTGATGTAGTGGAAGCTAGTATCAGCAAAGAGAGTGTGGATCTCCGCCTAGAAGATTCAGAAGCTGAAGAAAATGAGGTACCTAAACTTAAAACTTCTGAATTGCAAGATATGTATAATGAACTACATAATGAATTCTGTAAACTTGCAAAAGAAGTTCTAGGCTTAAGAAAAAGGAATAGGGAACTTGAGGAACTTATTCCCTCTTCTACAACCAAGGAGTCCAAAGTCCCACTCATAAAAGAAGATTTTTCAAAAGACCCTGAGATTTCAAAAGTTAATAAACATAGAGTCTTTGAAAAGAAAACTGACCACCATAATAGTGATAAGAAATCTGATTCTGAACATCATCCCACTATCTGTCATTATTGTGGTAGAACTGGTCATATTTCTCGCACATGCAATTTTAAGAGAAATTTAAATGTGAGAAATAAATATATATGGATCCCCAAAGGACAAGTAAGGTCCAGCGCTAACTATGTAGGACCCAAGTACAAATGGGTACCAAAACTCCCTTCTAGTGCCTTACTTGTGCAGGAAAGATCAAGAGTTCCTCTTGTCCCAAAGAAGAGAACTCGTGGTGATGTCACTGCTGCAACTACCTGGTTCAATCATAAGAAGCAGTGCGCTACCACAAGGAACAAAGACCTTGTCTCAGGGATAAGCTATCACAGAGTTCCATTCAACTATCCTGAGAAGGACAAGAGAGAGAGGATGTCTCAACTCACATGGAGAAAACCTGCGAATCCTGTCTCTCCTAAGAAAGTGCTTCAGGCCAAGGATAAGTATAAAAGATCTCCTTGGGTAAGCAAGGGATTATTTAAGGTTGAAGCATGCAACAGTAAAATCTCCTATGCAAATGTTAGATGGACTTATTGAGATTTTACATTAAGCATCATAAGCATGAACATTCTTAGGGCATATTTATCGAATTATACATGTTTATGAAGCTCTGAAAAATATGCAATCTGTTCTATACCTCCTGTACTATCACTGGTATTTATCCAAAGGAGTATGAGTAAAGTTCATGACTTGAGAGTGAAACTATGTGAAATTATGAACAAAATTTTCAAAATATGTTTTCACTTTATTAATGCTCTTGTCATATGAAACTATCACTGAGGATTGATTTATCCTTATAAAGAGACATTAGGGAATGTTAAGATAAAGTTTAAATCCTCAGCAAACATCTGTACTTAAAACCTGCCAACTGTGCTAACTTGGGCATCGAAGTGTCAACCTTAAGTTTTGCAGGTCCCTCAATGTTAAATCTTAAGTAAGTACAATCGGAAGCAAAACTGCTTCCGGATGCTCTTGTGCTGACGCTGAATGACTACTCAAGGCAACCAGGAGCGCCTGTCCAACCGGAAGCAAAATCACTTCCGGATACTCTTTTGCTGGCGCTGGATGATAATTCAATATGATCAAGAGCGCCAGTGCCAGATCAAGGGACACATCACTTCAGAAGACGTTTCAACTTCCACTATGAAACGTTGTGCCTTCTCTGAAACAACACGTGTCATCAGGTGTGTCGTTCCAACTTAAAAACTTATGTTACCCAATGTGTGAAAATTTTGAAAGATTATGCCCATTCTATCCTCAGAAGTTTTACCTATAAATAGAAGTCATTTTCCATTTTCACTTTTTACTACATTTTTTTTTCACTCGCATCATTCTCTCTGAAAAGTCTTTTCATCTTCTCCATTGTGTTCTTCATTTTTTTTTTCCTTTACACATTCTCGCACTTCATCCTTTTTATTACTACAACATTCATATAAAAATGGCCGGATCTCATGAATCCAACCCAGTCACCCAGAAAACCTCTTCTTCCAAGAAACACAAGTCGAAATCTGGGAATTCCACTCACAAGCATTCTGGTAAATCTGGGCACCATGAAGAACATCATGAACGCCATGAAAGTTCTGGGCAATCACAGGGAAAGGATGAAAACGTTCAGGGTCAGCCTGAAACCTCTGGGAGAGTGGAACAGGCAGTATGTTCTGAACAAGAGAGGGATGCTCAGAGAAAGGGAAAGAAAAAGAAGGTTCAATTTTCAGAGGAACCTTCCTCCAAGAGGCAGAGGGTTGAGGAAGAAGATGATCCCACAGTCTATAGAGATGGGGCATTGGAGGGAGTATCCGCCAAATTTGAGACATCCATTCCCATCTTCAATCATGGCCTGTTCGTCAATCTGGACAAGTTGGATGAACTAGGGTTTGCTCATCTGCGCCCTCACTTGGAAAAGTATATGCCTTGGCTGGGCATCAACCAGAACTACAACATCAACGTCCTGCGAGTCTTTTGCCAATCTCTCTCAGGCAGAGCTAAGTACAGGAAGGTGGATGGGAAAGAGCAAATCCACAAACTCTCCTTCACTGCCACTGTAAGAGGAAGAACCTTCAGGTTCACTTGGAGAACCTTGAATGAGATGATGGGAATCACAGAAGAGGATATGAATTAATGGATCTACCCTGAGTCTCACAAGTACAGCAAGGAGGAACTCGAGGAGTTGTATGGCACCAACAGCAAGAAGGTGTCCAAGATGTCTGATTCTAACAGGCTCTTGTACTACGTCTACTCCCGGATAATGACTCATAAGGGAGGCAACTTCAACGAGTTCACACTGCTGGACAACCCTTGGTTCCCTAGACTCCTCTCGCGCAAGCCTTTCAACCCTGGGCAGTTGATATGCCTAGAGCTTCAGCGCTGGTTAAGCAATGACAAGTCAGGTTATCTTCCCTATCCCACCATCATTGCCTTCCACCTCGAGAAACATTTGATCAGGGCTACATCTGCTGTGGAAGAAGAAAATGTCAAGTGTAAGCCTGTAGGAGCAACCAATATGGCTAGGATGGGGATCAAATATTTCAAGCCTCCTAAGCCCACTCGCTCACGCTCACAAGCCAGTAGTGCTTCTGGGACTTCAGCCCCCTCTGCATCTGGAGCAGGGGATCAGGAAGTTGACTCACATACTGGGCCAAGTCGCATTGCGAGAGTGCCAGCGTCTGTTAGGGCTGTTGCCGAAGAAGTAAAGGAAGAGCTTCTCCTCAGATTGTCTGAGTCCTTGGTAGGTCCTCTCCGTGCTGAGGGTGAAGCAGGTTTCCAACGGCTCGAGGACAGAGTAGGACAACTCGAGGACAGAGTAGGACAACTCGAGAATCACCTTGCCAGGATGGATGCAAAATTAGACCTCATCCTCCAGCACCTCCAAATTCCCCAACCTTCATCACAAGGTAACTTACCACCTCCGCCTCCTCCTCCTCAAAACCCTCCTCCTCCTCCTCCAAACCCCCCTCCTCCTAACCACCCTCAACTACCACCTCCTCCTCCGCCCAACACTCAACAACCTCAGCCTCCACTACAAAATGACCAACAAGCCCCACCATCACCCAACAATGACCAACAATCCCAACCTTCACCTACCCGTGACCACCAAACCCAAGACTCACCTCACAACTCTCCACGTCATTCTCCTAGAAACTTCTCATCCTCACCTTCCTCATCCTCATCCTCGCCCATTCCCAAAAGACCGGGTGCCCCTACACGCTCTCCATTCCGCTTCTCCAACCCTACCCATCAAAGCCCTAGACCCATAGGATCTGAAACAGCCATTCACCCCCTCAGCCAACCATACGGCGAGTATCCCCGCCTTCAACCACTCTCCGATGACCATTTACCCTTTACCCCTGACTCCGCCAACTACAAAGAATACTCCTCCACTTATCCTTATGGGGATCTCTTCGTCACCTCCAGTTGCTTCCCCGACCCTCCTCAAACTCCTGAACACCTATCTTCTCCAACATCCTCTACCTCTACCCTCTCACCCTCCCCTCCCAAGAAATTTGGCCCTGAACCACCTCCATCCTCCTCCACATCCACTCCATCCCTGGCACTCACCCCTGTTGATGATGACAAAAGGGGGAGAAATATTATGTCTACTCTTTGCCTAAGTATGGCCGCAAGGGATGCTCTGAGCCAGCCACCACTCTGGATTGATGAAGATATCACGGCCGCCCTGCGTCGTGCATTTGAGTCTCAGAGACTGAGTGGTGCAGAAAGCCTCATAAGAGGAGAGGCCATCCGGTTCATGCAGCAGAAGAAAGCGGCTGAGCAAGGACCACAATGGGATATGGTTGTGTATGGGCAGAATGAACAATCTTCACAACCTGAGTCATCATCCGAGCCTCCTCCAACTAAAACAAGTAGAGAAATTGTTGAGGAGATCAGGATGAAGTGGGGACTGGAGAAACCCAACCATCCTCCCATTGTGATAGCCAAGCCTGTTCCTACATCCTCTGGGCAAGAGTCTGAGGTCCCTTCATCTGAGCAATCTTCTGATCTTCCTCCCTCGTCTGAGCCAGCAGCCAGATTCAGTGCACCCAGAAAGAAGGCCGTTGCTAGGAAACGTGCCAGGAAGTTCGTTGCCACCACTGAATCTGATGAGTCTGAGGAAGAGACTCCATCTGACCCACCTGAGCAAGGAACATCATCTGCCCAGGTTGAGCAAGAAAATCCAGTGGTTCAAGCAGTTCCAATTCTGAAGGAGGTCAAATTGGAAATTGAAGACATGACTCCTGATGAATTTGAGAGGTTTGGATTCACTGACAAATTATCCTTTGGTCAGATGGCTTGCCTCGATGCTGAAAGAGCAAGTGCCATGCCCACTCCTCCAATTAACAAAAGCAAAGGGAAGAGCAAAGGCAAAGGGAAAAGGAAAGCCCAAGAAGTTGAAGAGGATCCCAACTTCTCTGCATGGAATGTGAGAATCCGGGCTGTACACTATCCCAATGGAGAAGTCTGCTACTTCGACGATGCTACAGGTTTCCCTGGGTATGAAGAAGTGGAGAACATGAAAAGGGCATATGAGGAGTCCATTGAATCAGAAAGGCTCAGAAGGGAAAAAGAGGAAAAAGAGCTTCAAGAGATCATTGCCCAGATAAACCAGAGTGAGCGTGAGGAAAATGAAGAGAGGCAGAAAGAGAGGGAAAAGAAAAAGAGACACAAACTCTAATCCCTAATCCAAATAGTTTTGTTGATTTTGTTTTTCATGCATATTTTCATTTAGTGAAATTTATTTATATATATACATTCTTTACTTGCATATGTTATTTGATTACATAACTCTGACTTGTAACCTCTGCTTGTCAATAATATTTGTCTAAGTTACTTGTTCTGAACTATTGCTTTTATTCTTCAGCTAATCCTTTCATCTGAACTTAAACGATAAAGCTAAGTTTGTCATCATCAAAAAGGGGGAGAATGTTAGAATCTTAAGTTTTGATGAAGACTAAAATATAGAAGATTAAACCAAGTGCCTAGGAAGCAATAGGATAACATAGGATCCCAAGCTAGAGTGCTTCCGGATGAGGATTTACTTCCGGATAGATTAGGACTTGCGCATGCGGATGAATGTTTTCATCCCCCAGCGTCAGCAAGTAAATCACTAGGGATTTAACTTAGTCCATGAGAATTAGGTGCACGAAACCCTAAGACCTTGATATGACTCAACCGGAAGTGAGTTTGCTTCCTATTAGATTTAGACTGACGCAGAGCGATAGAATAGATATTATCCCAAGCGTCAGTGAGTCTACTTCCCCAAGTGAAAGCACTTCCTATTAGATTTAGACTGGCGCAGGTTGATAGACTAGATATAACCCCGAGCGTCAGTGAAAATGCAACGTCAAGTGAAGTTGCTTCCTCTTAGACCTTGACTGGCGCAGACTGACAGAATAGAATGACCCCAAGCGTCAGTGAATCAGCCTCGTCAAGAGAAATCACTTCCTGTTGAATTTAGACTGACACAGGCTGATAAAAGAAGTATAACCCTAAGCGTCAGTGAATTCACCACGTCAAGTAAAAGTGCTTCCGATAGCTCAGTGACTAGCGCTGACTGTTAGGAATGAAATAGACTAAGCGAGAGCAAGTCATGGTGAACTAAATCCCTCATCAAGTGAATTTACTTCCGGATGTAGAAGTGCTTCCGGATACACCTTAGATTTAGGAACACCCACTGCATGAGACTATATGATTATATTGATAAACTAACGTTCAAGTGCAGCACACTCTGTAAGGTTGCTTCCGGATGAGAAGTTGCTTCCGCAAGCAATCAGATTGTCTGAACGTTCAAGAGATGCAGTGTCAGAATGCTTTTGTCAGAGCAGAGGTGTCAGGACTTTTTTTCAGAGATAAAGCAAGTCAACCCTGCTAAGCATTAATGAAGATGTACTTCTCAACGGTAACATAGGATTAACGGCTTTATTCAAACGTTCATATTCAACCTGCCACAGAAGCCTATGAAGCCGAATATAAAAGAGACATTCGTTAAGAAGAGAAGTATGGAAGAAAAAGAGAGAAGAGAGAAAAGTATCTGATATATCATACTCTTCATTCTACACATCTTCTACTACTCTCAGATCCAGATTTGTGATATTTATCAGAGAGTGATTTTATTGTACTTAAGTGAGTAACATCATCCACTCCTAGAGAGAGTTAGTTTTGAGCTTAAGTGTTTAGCACAATCAGTTCATAGAGTGAACATAGTGTAAACTTACAATTTGTAAGGGGGAGCATTTAGAGGTTGTCTAAATCTCCATAGTTTGCAAGTTAGCCCGTAAAACTTGCGTTTGTAAGGTTTGCAGGTGAACCCGTTGTAAAACCTGTGGGTTGTTAGGTGAACCCGTGCTCGTAAAACCTAAAGTGTAAAGGCTTCTCTTGTGCCCGGTTTAAACAAGAATAGTGGATTGAAAATCTCAGGTGGAGCCTGGGGACTGGATGTAGGTCTGGGTGACCGAACCAGGATAAATTTATGTGTGCATAAATTTACATTCAAACATTCCATTTTGCATCACATAACATACTGACTTGTGCATACCACTACTTTTATATATTATCACCAAGCACAAGCAGTCTTTTGAAAAGAAGTTTTGAAAAGTTTTATTCCCTCACCCAATTCACCCCCCCCTCTTGGGTGACAGCCACGCTTATCATATACAACTTGTCATCACAATGCAAAGAGGAAACCTTAGGAGCACCACCATAGGTAAGATCTCGGCCATAAAAGTTTTGGTGGTTGGAGGCCATGGTTGAGAAGAGATTCCACCCCTCATTGGCGGACATGTTCAAGATAGAACCATTGGAAGCGGCATCCACACTCATCTTCAATTGTAGCACAAGTCCATCATAAATATATTGCACCAAGTTACCCTTGGAGATGTTGTGGTTTGGGCATGAATTGATCAAAGTATTGAACCAGCTCCAATATTCATAAAAGCTCTCACTAGGAAGTTGTTGCACCCCGGTGATATCCTTCCTCAACTTGGAGATCTTTGAAAGAGGGAAGTATCTATCTAAGAACACCTTCTTAAGCTCTTCCCATGACAATGTAGCATAATGAGTTGGGAGGTTTAAGAGCCACTCCTTGGCTTTGCCCTCCAAAGAGAATTGAAATACACGCAAGAGAACATCATCCAAGTCATCATGCAATTGCCTACCCCCATCATAGTGATGTTCACCCTCTTGCTCTCTATGTTCTTGCCTCTCATGTTCCCTATGCTCATGGTCTCTAGCCTCTCTATGTGCTTCTTGTCTTTCGGCCATAATGAAGTGTTTATCGATAATGGTGTGATGTGAAGGTAAGGGTGGAGGGTGTGGTTGTGAAGTGGATGCACTAGCTTGTTTCTTCTCCTTTTTCCTCTGAGCCCTAACTTTGCTAATGGATTTCTCAATCTCGGGATTTAAGGGTACTAAAGGAAGGTTAGGTCTCATGCAATGCAAAACAATGCAAAATGTAATGCAATGCAAGGGCACAAGCTAAATGGACTAGTGTGTGAATGAATGAGTGATGAATGAATGTATGATGAAAGATAGGATGCAAGGCAGCCACAAAGCAATTCAAATGGAAGAAATGGTCCCTGCAAAACAAACAAAACCAACCAGCCAGCCAAACAGTATATAAACAGTCCAAAATATCCAGAAAAATTGTAGCACAAAAGCACACGAAAGTGCTTGCAATGTGCTTAGCAAAGTAGCTCCAAAGTAGCTAGCAAAAGTCCAAAGATATGGACACAAGAGCAGCCAATATTAAGGCCCCAGAATAGCCTCAAATAGGCTTAAGAAATCCCTGCAAAGTGTTCAACAGCCCTGCAAAACAAACGTGCAAAACAGTCCACAAGAACAAGGCAAACTCACACTTATCCGGTTAGAAAAGTAAGGCAACTAGAGCACCTTTTTCACAATAATTTCCAACCAAACTTTCCAGATCAACCAGGCAGATATCAAGTGCAAATAACCAGCTTTCAAACAAACCAAAAACTGCTCAAAACAGATAAGTAGAATGCAAACAGTTTTGGTTCAAAGTTGAGCAGGAAAATGCACAATTACAGCAAGTTTTTACCTCTAGAAAATCGAATACTGCACCAAAAATTCAGCACAATATATCATTCAAAAGCTTATCCAAAACTGGTCAAAATGAGCCAAAGATCATTCAAAACAGTGCAGGATAAGATCAAACAGATTGGCTCCAAAGTCAGCAGTTCCGCAGGAAAATTCCAGAAAAACAGGGTAATTACAAAAAATTCGCCCTGGACAGTAGAAAATGAGTTTTCTGGCAAATTATATATCCACTTAAAGCTTACAACCTGTAGTTTTACCAGGTAAAACAGTTTCCAAAAAGTCGTTCTAGATTTTTCCCAGTGTTTTAAAACAGTGAAGCAGTCAAAACAGGATTTCCAGAGCAAATTTCCAGCACTTGAACAAAATGTCCAGCAAGCTTTCTAGCAATATTTTGGCTATCTAGAGCAGCCTATATACCTCCAAACAAGTCAAAGATTCAGCTAAAAGTGATGCAAACACAAGATTTCAACAATTATCACAAAATGCACACTTTAGCCAATTATACACAATGAAGAACAACAAATTAAAATGTGACTTCTAACACCTAAAACTAGCAAGAATCAACCTAAATCGGCAACGGCGCCACTTGATTTAACCTCTTTTGTAGCCTAAAAAGATTAATCAAAACAAATCAATACTCTAATCCACTAGTTGTATAGTAGAGAGTATAGGTCTTTTCCTCAATCTAGGTTAAAACTCTTGCTAATTCTAAGTATAAGCCACACAAATTATCAATGGTTTTGAGAGTGATTATGTTTGTTAACTAACTACAATTACAACTAAAAATAGCTATATTACCGAAATGAAATGGATGAAAATCAAGAGTGAAACCTCCTCCTTCAAGCCTCGATTTGTGCAATCTCAATTGATAGGCCTCATGTGACAATTTCCACTTAATCTAACTAGCTTAAATCGACCTAAGCTTCTTAAATCTAAGAAACTTAAGTTAATTTAAACTAATTAATCAAGAAACCCTAGCTTAACCTTCATGCATTTTCATAGGCAACATAGAACCTAAATCTAGATTCTAATTATATGATTCACTTAAAGAAACAACCACAATGTAATCACATATAATTGTTCTCATAAAGCTACAAAAAATATAAGCCTAACAAACATGAAAATCAAGTTTCCTAGAAGTTAGGTTACAAGTTTGAAGAATAAATGAACTCCACATGGAAATCTCCACATAGAATCCTAGTTCTAACATACCTAAAGACTTAGACATGAAAGAACTAAGATGAATACAAACTTGAAAACCTAGAAGTAGAAATCTCACACAAGGCCAAATCCATGAAGCTCATAGCACAAATCTTGACTTGAAGGAAGGAGAGGAGAGCTTAGCCAAGCTTGGAGATGGAAATGATGATGAATTTGCGTGGAGGAACCATGGAGGAAGGAGGAATTTCGTGAAAAATGGGTATGGAGGGAGAAGAGAGAAGTTGAGAGGATTTGGGAGAAGAGAGAGAAAGTGTAAGTGTGGAATGAATGGGTAATGTGACATTTAGGGTTTTATATGGATGATTAACTTTGGGATTATCACCCAAATTAAGTGTAAATTAAACCCAAATGTAAGGTAAATGAAGATTTATGGAATGTATATCTCGGCCAAAATGAGTTTTAAGGTGTGTGTTAATGTAAGAGGCCAAGTGAGGTAGTAAGGGGAAGGAAGGGTATTTTTGGAAATGTAGGGGAAAATGTGTGAATGCCTCCACTTGTCACATGCTTTCTCCTCTTATACTCCTCTTCAAGAGCTTTCATTCAAGTCCAATTTTGCCCTCTTTGAAGCTCTCCATTCAAATTTGAAGTTGGAGCCAAATTTACTCCTTTTGGAAAGATGCTTCAAATACCACTTTTCCTTCCTTTTACCAAAAGTGGTAAAGTTTGCTTTATGTCACTTTCCTTGCCAACTAGCCTCTTCCTTGCCACACAAGCTCCAACAAAGCTCCACCAAGGGTGTGTGGGGCCCACGTGGGACCCCCTACACATAAAATTCACCACATATCAACAATGAATCAAAGAAAAGGAAAAGTTGGTGGAGCTTATGTGTAGGGGGGTCCCACGTGGGCCCCACACACCCTTGGTGGAGCTTTGTTGGAGCTTAAGTGGCAAGGAGGAGGCTAGTTGGCAAAGAAAAGGACATAAAGCAAAGTTTACCATTCTTGGTAAAAGGAAGGAAAAGGCAAATTTGGAGCATCTTTCCAAAAGAGGAAAAGTTGGCTCCACATTCAAATTCAAACTTGGAGCCTCATTAAGGGCAATTTTGGGAGCACAATGACTTGGAGAAAAAGGAGGAATTTTTAGAAATGCATGGAGACAACTTTTGGACCACATTCATTCTCACTTTTCACCAAATACCAAAAATACCCTTCCCCCTTCATCTCACCACCACACCTTTTAATATTGGCCAATACACTCTTTTCCTTGCCCATAACTTCATTTGGCCGAAATTACTCCCTCCATAACTCTCATTTACATGTCATTTAGGGTGAATTAGCATTTCATTTGGGTGATAATCCCAAAGTTAATCATCCATATAAAACCCTAAATGTCACATTACCCATTCATTCTTGACATACCTTTCTCTCTCTTCATCTCATTTTCTCTCACTTTTCTCTCTTCCCTTTCACAAACCTCACGGCCAAACCTTCCTTCTCCATGATTTCTCCACGTTTTCTACCTCCATTCCACATCTCCATGTCTAGCTAAGCTTCCTCTCCTCTCCTCTCCTCTCCAAGGAAAAGTGCTTCAAGTACACAAATTTGGCTTCATGACTTTGTAATTTTTTTTCTCTTTTAGGTTTCAAGCTAGTTTTACATTTTTGCCTATGTATGTCCTAGATTTAGGGTTAGATCATCTTAATTTTAGGTGTTCTACATGATTTTAGCTTGAAAACCTCTCTTTATTGTTAAGAACATGAAAACCTAGGCTTATATTTTGTAGTTCCATGTATGTATGAGTATGCGATTAGCAACCTTGTATGTGTGTGGAATGAATTTGTTTCCTAAATGCTAGATTTAGTGTTTAGAGTTGCTTTTGGTACGATCTTGGCTTTTAAAGAGCTTTTGGCTTGATTAGGTTAGTTAAACTCTTGTAGACTTCTTTGATTAAAGAAGTCTTAAGAATTTAACTAATTTAATTAAGTGTGACAAAGTTGTGAAGCCTAATTAACCTAAGGCACTAAGTACTTGGAGAGGGGAGGTAGTTCCTAAACTCATTTCTTCACTCTTTCATTCGGTTATATTGCTCTTTTTACATTTAATTTGTAGTTCTTAGTATAAAATCAACCTCAAACTTCCTTGTTAACTTGTGTGACTTTAGCCTTGAAATTAGCTAGATATAAAACCTAAATTGTGGAAAAGACCTATACTCATCACTATATATTAGTGAGCATTGAGTATTGAATTGTTTTGACTAATCTCTTTAGGCGACAAAAGAGGTTAAATCAGTACTTTTGGTCAAAAAAGACCAAAGGTTAGTCGATTATTTCACCATAACTCGTTTTCAGACCATTTGCGCGTTTCAGGGTTAAAAACAACACAAGTATTTTTTTAATAAATTTTAATCTCGTTTTTGTGTTTTAGTGTCAAGAATCTCAAGAAAGTGGTACTTTTGGTCAAAAAAGACCAAAAGTTGTCGAATATTTCACCATAACTCGTTTTCAGCATATTTGCGCGTTTTAGGGTTAAAAACAACACAAGTATTTTACTAAAAAAATTTTAATCTCGTTTTTGTGTTTTAGTGTCAAGAATATCAAGAAAGTGGTACTTTTGGTCAAAAAAGACCAAAGGTTTGTCGATTATGTCACCATAACTCGTTTTCAGCCCATTTGCGCGTTTTAGGGTTAAAAACAACACAAGTATTTTTTTAATAAATTTTAATCTCGTTTTTGTGTTTTAGTGTCAAGAATCTCAAGAAAGTGGTACTTTTGGTCAAATTAGACCAGAAGTTTGTCGAATATTTCACCATAACTCGTTTTCAGCACATTTGCGCGTTTTAGGGTTAAAAACAACACAAGTATTTTTTTAAAAAAATTTTAATCTCGTTTTTGTGTTTTAGTTTCAAGAATATCAAGAAAGTGGTACTTTTGGTCAAAAAAGACCAAAGATTAGTCGATTATTTCACCATAACTCGTTTTCAGACCATTTGCGCGTTTTAGGGTTAAAAACAACACAAGTATTTTTTTAATGCATTTTAATCTCATTTTTTTGTTTTAGTGTCAAGAATCTCAAGAAAATGGTACTTTTGGTCAAAAAAGACCAAAAGTTTGTCGATTATGTCACCATAACTCGTTTTCAGCCAATTTGCGCGTTTTAGGGTTAAAAACAACACAAGTATTTTTTTAATAAATTTTAATCTCGTTTTGTGTTTTAGTGACAAGAATATTAAGAAAGTGGTACTTTTGGTCAAAAAAGACCAAAGTGAAAGTAATGGATGCACAAGAGGGGGGGTGAATTGTGCTTCAAAAATAACGCTCGAATGAAACAACACAAGAGTTATACTGGTTCGGTCTACCTGACCTACGTCCAGTCCTCAACCACCCAGGCCGAGTTCCACTATATCTCAGGTTTTAAATCGGGTTCACCTGAAACCTTACAACCGCAAGTTTTGCATGGGATCACTTGCAACCTTACAACTACAAGTTTTAAGGTTCACTTGTAACCTTTCTAACTAGCTCCCCCTCACACCAAGCAAGGGGTTAACCTTTACACTTAAAGGATTTTTCTGACTAAGTTCTCTTCAAAGAACGGATGGTGTTACACACTTAAGTACAATAAATGCTCTTATAACAGAAAGAGACTTAACAACAAAGAGTACAGAATATGTAGATGAAAAGAATCACTCAATGTGTTAAATGCTCTTTACTTTTCTGGGCAGCTTTGAATGCTTGAAGGTGTTCTTAGTTTTCTCGCTCTAACTTCTCTCAAGAATATTTAAAGATAATTGATTACTTCATAAATGAAGTTGAGCTCCCTTATATAGTCTTCAAACATTTTGAACTCTTGGTAGGTGGGCTAGCCGTTTGAATATGGCCGTTTTTCCCATGTTACCGTTTGCCCAATAAATGCTTCATCAATGCATAGCAGGGTTGACTTGCTTTATCTCTGAAAAGTAGTCCTGACACCTCTGCTCTGACACTGCATCTCTGAACGCTCTGACATTCTGATTGCTTGCGGAAGCAAAATCACATACGGAAGCAACCTTACTTAGTGTGCTGTACTTGAACGTTAGTTTAACAATATAAGCACATAGTCACATGCAGTGGGTGTTCCCTAAGTCTAAGGTGTATCCGGAAGCATTTCTACATCCGGAAGCGATTCCACTTGATGAAGGATTTAGCTTACTATCACTTACTCTCGCTCAGTGTATTTCATTCCAACAGTCAGCGCTAGTCACTAAGCTATCGGAAGCACTTTCACTTGACGTGGTAAACTCACTGACGCTTAGGGTTGTATCTATTCTATCAGTCTGCGCCAGTCTCAGTCTAACAGGAAGCAATTTCACTTGACGAGGTAAACTCACTGACGCTTGGGGTGATATCTATTCTATCAGTTTGCCCCAGTCTAAGTCTAACAGGAAGCAATTTCACTTCCGGTTGAATTATAGCTTAGTCTTAAGGTTTTGTATATCTAGCGTTCATGGACTAAGTTAAATCCCTAGTGAGTTACTCGCTGCCGCTGGGGGATGAAACATTTATCCGCGTGCACGAGTTCTAGTCTATCCGGAAGTAAATCCACATCCGGTTGCACTCTTACTTGGGATCCTATGTTAACCTATTGCTTTCTAAGTACTTGGCCTATTCTTTCATATTTTAGTCTTCATCAAAACTTAAGATTCTAACATTCTCCCCCTTTTTGATGATGACAAACTTCGTTTTATCGATTAAGTTCATAAGAAAGGATTAGCAAAAGAATAAAAGCAATAGATAAGAACAAGTAACTTAGACAAATATTATTGATAAGCATAAGTTACAAGTCAGAGTATACAATCAAATAACATTTACAAGTAAAGAACATATACAAGTAAATAACACTAAGCAAGTATGAAAGTATGCATGAAAACAAAACAAGAAGGAAAAATTTCTAAGTTAAAAGAATGTTTGGATTGGGGTTCAAGGTTTGTATTTCTTTTTCCTCTCCCTCTCCTTTTGTCTCTCCTCATTCTCCCTTTGTAGTTTGGCTACCTCGGCCTCACGCACACTCTGGTCTATCTGGGCAATGATCTCCTAAAGCTCTTCTTCATCTCTTTCTCTTCTGAGCCTCTCTGATTCGATAGACTCCTCGAATGCCCTTTTCATGTTCTCTACTTCTTCATACCCAGGGAACCCTGTAGCATCGTCGAAGTAGGAGACCTCTCCATTGGGATAGTGAACAGCCCGGATTTTCACGTTCCATACAGGGAAGTTGGGATCCTCCTCAACTTCCTGGGCTTTCCTTTTCCCTTTCCCTTTACTCTTCCCTTTGCTCTTGCTGATTGGAGGAGTGGGCATGGCGCTTGCTCTGTCAGCATCGAGGCAGGCCATCTGACCAAAGGATAGCTTATCTGTGAATCCAAACTTCTCAAATTCCTCAGGAGTCATGTCTTCAATTTCCAATTTGACTTCCTTCAGAATTGGAACTGCTTGAACCACTGGAGTTTCTTGCTCAACCTGGGCAGATGAAGTTCCTTGCTCAGGTAGGCCAGATGGAGTCTCTTCCTCAGACTCATCAGATTCAGTGGAGGCAATTATCTTCCTGGCACGTCTTCTAGCAACGGCCTTCTTTCTGGGCTCACTGACTCTGACTGCTGGCTCAGATGAGGGAGGAAGGGCAGATGATTGCTCAAATGAAGGACTCTCAGACGCTTGCCCAGAGGATGCAGGAACAGGCTTGGCTATCACAATGGGAGGATGGTTGGGTCTCTTCAGTCCCCACTTCATCATGATCTCCTCAACAATCTCTCTACTTGTTTTAGTTGGAGGAGGCTCTGATGATGACTCAGGTTGTGAAGATTGGGTACTTTCTGGCTCAAAGACAACCATATCCCATTGTGGTCCTTGCTCAGCTGCTTTCTTCTGCTGCATGAACCGGATGGCCTCTCCTCTTATAAGGCTTTCTGCACCACCCAGCCTTTGAGATTCCATAGCACGACGAAGTGCTGCTGTTATGTCTTCCTCAATCCAGAGGGATGGCTGGCTGAGGACATCCCTTGAGTTCATTGACAAGCGCAGAGTGGACATTACATCTCTCCCCCTTTTGGCATCATCAAAGAGGGTGAGGGCCAGGGATGGACTTGAGGACGAGGAGGGTGGAGATTTTTGGGGTGAGGTTTCTGGGGAGGAGGTAGATTGGGTACTTTCTGGTGATGAGGTAGGGTCGGATGAGGTAGGGTTGGGGAACCAATTGGGGGTGACAAAGAGACCCTCAAAAGGATGAGTGGAGGAGTATTCCTTGTAGTTGGAGGCTGGGGTAAATGGTAAATGGTCATCAGAGAGTGGTTGAAGGCGGGGATACTCTCTATAGAATTGGCTGAGGGGGTGAATGGCTGTGTCAGATCCTATGGGTCTAGGGCTTGGATGGGTAGGGTTGGAGAGACGGAGTGGAGAGCGTGTAGGAGCGCCAGGGCGTGAGAGAATGGGTGAAGGAGGTGGAGATGGAGAATTTAGTGGGGATTGGCGTGGAGAGTGGTGAGGTGAGTCTTGGGTTTGGTGTGGAGAGTGTTGAGGTGAGTCTTGGGTTTGCTGGTCATGGGTAAGGGAAGGTTGGGATTGGTGGTCATTGTTTGGTGATGGTGGGGGTTGCTGGTCATTTTGTGGTGGTGGCTGAGGTTGTTGAGTGTTAGGTGGAGGAGGAGGGGGAAGTTGAGGGTGATTAGGAGGTGGAGGAGGTGGGTTTTGAGGAGGAGGTGGTGGAGGTGGTAGGTTACCTTGTGATGGTTGGGAAATTTGTAGATGTTGGAGGATGAGATCTAGCTTTGCATCCACCCTGGCAAGGTGATTCTCGATCTGACCCACTCTGTCCTCGAGCCGCTGGATTCGCTCCCCTTGCTGCTGGAAACCAGCGTCACACTCAGCACGGAGAGGACCCACCAAGGATTCAGGCAGCCTAAATAGAAGCTCTTCCGTTACTTCCTCGGCAAAGGCCCTAACAGAGGCTGGCACTCTTGCAGCACGGCTTGGCCCAGCATGGGAGTTCACTTCCTGATCCCTTGCACCAGATGTAGAGGGGGCTGAAGTCTGAGAGGCGCTCTCGGCCTGTGATTCTGAGCGAGTGGGCTTGGCAGGCTTGTTGTACTTTATGCCCATCTTCCCAATCTTGGTAGCTCCCACATGTCTACACTTGATATTTTCTTCCTCCACAGCAGATGTGGCCTTGATCAGATGCTTCTCAAGGAGGAGGGAAATAAGAGTGGGATAGGGAAGATAGCCGGACTTGTCATTATTTATCCAGCGTTGAAGCTCAAGGCAGATCAACTGGCCGGGGTTGATAGGTTTGCGGGAGAGGAGTCTGGGGAACCAAGGGTTGTCCAGCAGTGTGAACTCGTTGAAGTTGCCTCCCTTATGTGTCATCATCCGGGAGTAGACGTAGTACAAGAGCCTGTTAGAGTCAGACATCTTGGATACCTTCTTGTTATCAGTGCCATACAACTCCTCGAGTTCCTCCTTGCTGTACTTGAGAGACTCAGAGTAGATCCATTCATTCATACCCTCTTCTGTGATTCCCATCATCTCATTCAAAGTCCTCCAAGTGAACCTGAGGGACCTCCCCCTTACAGTGGCAGTGAAGGAGAGTTTGTGGACTTGCTCTTTCACATCCACCTTCTTGTACTTAGCCTTGCCAGAGAAGGATTGGGAGAAGACTCGCAGGACGTTCACGTTGTAGTCCTGGTTGATGCCCAGCCAAGGCATATACTTATCCAAGTAAGGGCGCAGATGGGGAAACCCTAGTTCGTCAATCTTGTCCAGATCGATGAACAGGCCATGGTTGAAGTAGGGGACGGACGTCTCAAATTTGGCAGCAATTGGCTCCAATGCCCCATCTCTGTACACTGTAGGGTCGTCTTCTTCAACCCTTTGCCTCTTGGAAGAAGGCTCCTCAGCGAACTGAACCTTCTTCTTTTTCCCTTTCCTCTTGGCTTCCCTTGCCTGCTCTTGCCCAGAAGTCTCAGCCTGTTCATGTACTCGCTCAGAGTGGCCAGGCTGTTCCTGGACTTGTTCATCTTGCCCTTGTGTATTCTGCCCAGAAACTTCATGGTGCTCTTGATGTTCATCGCGATGTTCTTCACGATGCCCAGATTTACCAGAATGTTTGTGACTTGATTTCCCAGATTTCGACTTGTGTTTCTTGGATGAAGAGGTTTTCTGTGTAACTGGGTTGGATTCATGAGATCCAGCCATTTTTGTGTGGGTTGGTGGTAAAAAGAGATGAAATGCGAGAAGTGTGTAAAGAAAAATGAAGAACACGATGAAGAAGATGAAGAGAATTTTCATTGAAAATGATGCGAGTGAAAATGATGCAAGTAAAAAGTGAAAGTGAAAAATGACACCCTATTTATAGGTAAAGTAACTAAGGGTAAAATGGTCATATCTCTTCAGATTTTCACACATTGGGCAACGTAAACAATTTAAATTGGAACGACACACCTGATGACAAGTGTCGCTTCATATTACCAGAAGAGACATAACGTCTCATTGGGGAAGTTGAAGCGTTTTCTGAAGTGACGTGTCTCTTGGACTGGTGCTGGCGCTCTCTTGGCTTGATCATCCAGTGTCAGTGAGTGATCATCCGGAAGTGGTTTTGCTTCCGGTTGCACTTGCTTAAGTTTTAACATTGAGCACTTGCAAAAAAACATATACTGACACTCTGATGCCTAAATTAGTATTGTTGTAAGTGATAAATAATCAAGTATAATGAATAGAATTTACACTTCATTTGGGTTTACCATTCCCAAATCACCTCTTATGAAAGTAAATTGGTCAACCCCCAGAGGCTTGGTGAAGATGTCAGCAAGCTGTTGTTGTGTGGGAACAAACTGCACCTTGACATCCTTCTTTTGAACATGATCTCTGATAAAGTGATGTCTGACATCAATGTGCTTTGTCCTTGTGTGCTGAACCGGATTCTTGGCTAGGCTGATAGTGCTTGTGTTGTCACAGAGGATAGGTGCCTCAGGGAACTCCAAGCCAAGATCTCTGAGTTGGTTCTTCAGCCACAACACTTGAGCACAGCAACTTGCTGCAGCAATGTATTCTGCCTCTGTGGATGACAAGGACACACAGGTTTGCTTTTTGCTAGCCCAAGACACCAGACAACCACCAAGGAAGGCGCATTGTCCACTGGTGCTCTTTCTATCTGTTTTATAACCTGCATGGTCAGAGTCAGAGTAAGCCCACAAGAACTCTTGGTTACCTCTGGGATACCAAAGACCAAGTTCTTGTGTTCCCTCAAGGTATCTTAGGATACGTTTAACACATGTTAAGTGTGACTCCTTGGGGTTGGCTTGAAACCTAGCACACATGCCTACACTAAATTGAATGTCAGGCCTGCTTGCTGTTAAGTATAAGAGGGAACCTATCATTCCCCTATACATAGGCAGGCTGACAGATTTACCCTTTGCGTCAGCATCGAGTGCAGCTGTGGTGCTCATAGAAGTGTCATACTCCTTGCATTCATCCATCCCAAACTTTTTGAGTAGTTCTCTGCAGTACTTAGCTTGGGAGATGAAGATTCCATTTTTCTTCTGTTTCATTTGCAGGCCAAGGAAGAATGTTAGTTCTCCCATCATTGACATTTCGAATTCACCCTGCATAGTCTTAGAGAAATCTTCACAAAGCTTTTCGTTAGTTGCCCCAAATATAATATCATCAACATAAATTTGGACAATTAACATATCCCTATCTTTGTGAAGGATAAACAGTGTATTATCTAATTTGCCCCTTGAGAAACCCTTGCCCAGCAAAAAGCTGCTGAGTCTCTCATACCAAGCTCGAGGAGCTTGTTTCAGGCCATATAAAGCTTTCTTTAATCTATACACATGTTTGGGATGCTTATGATCCTCAAAGCCAGGAGGTTGTTCAACATATACCTCTTCTTTGATGTAACCATTAAGAAAAGCACTCTTTACTGAACGTAATGGATGCACAAGAGGGGGGGGGGTGAATTGTGCTTCAAAAATAAATGCTCAAAGTAAACAACACAAGATTTATACTGGTTCGGTCTACCTGACCTACGTCCAGTCCTCAACCACCCAGGCCGAGAGTTTCACTATAACTCAGGTTTTAAATCGGGTTCACCTGAAACCTTACAACCGCAAGTTTTACGGGCTCACTTGCAACCTTACAACAAGTTTTACACTGGCTCACTTGTAACCTATCTAACTGTCTCCCCCTCACACCAAGCAAGGGTTTGAAGTTTACACTTGAAGACTTTTCTGACTAAGTTCTCTTACAGAACAAATGATGTTACACACTTAAGTTCAATAAATGCTCTTTTAACAGAAAGAGACTTAACTACTGTGAGTACAGAATAAGTAGGTGAAAAATCACTCAAAGTGTTAAATGCTCTTTGCTTTTCTGGGCAGCTTGAATGAATAAAGATTTTCTCGCTCAAGAATATTTGAAGATGATTAACTACTTCATAAATGAAGTTGAGCTTCCTTATATAGTCTTCAAGCATTTTGAACTCTTGGTAGGTGGGCTAGCAGTTTGAATATGTCCGTTTTTCCCTTGTTACCGTTCGCCCATTTAATGCTTCATCAATGCATAGCAGGGTTGACTTGCTTTATCTCTGAAAAGTAGTCCTGACACCTCTGCTCTGACATGAGCATTCTGACACTGCATCTCTTTGAACGTTCAGACATTCTTTTTGCTTGCGGAAGTAACTTCTCATCCGGAAGCAACCTTACTGAGTGTGCTGCACTTGGACGTTAGTTTAGCAATATAATCATATAGTCTCATGCAGTGGGGGGTTTCCTAAGCCTAAGGTGTATCCGGAAGCACTTCTTCATCCGGAAGTAATTTTACTCGATGAGGGATCTAGTTCAATATGACTTGCTCTCGCTTAGTCTATTTAATTCCACCACTCAGCGCTAGTCACTGAGCTATCGAAAGCACTTTTACTTGACGTGGTGAATTCACTGACGCTTAGGGTGAAATCTATTTTATCAGTCTGCGCCAGTCAAGATTTAACAGGAAGCAACTTCACTTGATGTTGCATTTCCGCTGACGCTCGGGGTTATATCTAGTCTATCAACCTGCGCCAGTCTAAATCTAACAGGAAGTGCTTTCACTTGGCGAAGTAGACTTTCTGACGCTTGGGGTAATATCTATTCTATTGCTCTGCGCCAGTCTAAGTCTAATAGGAAGCGCTTCCACTTGGGGAAGTAGACTCACTAACGCTTGGGGTAAAATCTATTCTATCGCTCTGCGCCAGTCTAAGTCTAACAGGAAGCAACTTCGCTTCCGATTGAACCATAGCTTAGTCTTAAGGTTTGTGCACCTATTGTTCATGGACTAAGTTGAATCCCTAGTGATTTACTTGCTGACGCTGGGGGATGAAAGCATTCATCCGCATGCGCAAGTCCTTATCTAACCGGAAGTAAATCTTCATCCGGAAGCACTCTTACTTGGGATCCTAAGTTATCCTATTGCTTCCTAGGCACTTGGTCTAATCCTTTATATTTTAGTCTTCATCAAAACTTAAGATTCTAACATTCTCCCCCTTTTTGATGATGACAAACTTAGCTTTATCGATTAAGTTCATATGAAAGGATTAGCTGAAGAATAAAAGCAATAGTTCAGAATAAGTAACTTAGACAAATATTATTGATAAGTATAGGTTACAAGTCAGAGCATATAATCAGATAACATTTACAAGCAACGAGCATACAGTAGGCAGATATGAGAACATGCATGAAAAGATGAACATTTCTAAGTAAACAAAAAGTTTTGGGCTGGGGGTTGTTTCTTTTTGTTTCTTCTTTCCCTCCCTCTCGCTGAAGTTCTTCTTCATCAAGGAACTCCCAGGATAGCAAGGCTAGTGGTCAATGCATCCTTCCTAGGATAGCAAGGCTAGTGGTCAATACATCTCTCCCCCTTTTGGCATCATCAAAGAGGGTTTTCCATATTTGATCGCCGCAGCCTCCTCCTTAGGGATGGACTTCCTCTTCTTAGAACCCACTAACAGTTCTGCCATTCTACCAGAAGTTTCAGGCTGACCTTGAATAATTTCATCCTGCCCTAGAGCAATTTGCCGAGAAACTTCATGATGTTCTTGATGTTCTTCACGATGCCCAGATTTTCCAGAATGTTGATGGCTTGATTTCCCAGATTTGGACTTGTGTTTCTTAGATGAGGGGGGTTTCCTCGAACCTGGGTTTGCTACAGAGGGTTCGGCCATTTTTGAGGGGTTGAAGAAATGTTTATATGAAGAACATAGATGAAAATGAAAAATGTTGTGAAATGAGATGTCCCTTTTATAGGTAAAGTCATTAAGGGCAAAAAGGTCATGTTCCTTCATATTATCACACATTGGGTAGCGTAAACGCCTTAAGTTGGAACAATATACCTGATGACACGTGTCGCTTCATATTGTCAGAGAAGTCGAAACGTTTCATTTGGAAGTTGAAGCGTTTTCTGAAGTGACGTGTCTTCTTGGACTTGTGCTGGCGCTCTCTTGGTTTGATCATCCAGCGTCAGTGTGTAATCATCCGGAAGTGGTTTTGCTTCCGGTTGCACTTACTTAAGATTTAACATTGAATACCTGCAAAAACATATATTGGCACTCCGATGCCTAAGTCAGTATTGTTGTAAGTGATAAATAATCAAGTATATATATAAAAAAAAATTACACTTCATTTGGGTTTACCATTCCCAAATCACCTCTAATGAAAATAAACTGGTCCTTCCCCAGAGGCTTGGTGAAGATATCCGCTAGCTGTTGTTGTGTGGGGACAAACTGCACCTTGACATCCTTCTTTTGAACATGGTCTCTGATGAAGTGATGTCGGACGTCAATGTGCTTGGTCCTTGTGTGCTGAACTGGATTCTTGGCAAGGCTAATTGTGCTTGTGTTATCACAGAGGATGGGTGCCTCAGGGAACTCCAAGCCAAGATCTCTCAACTGGTTTTTCAGCCATAGCACTTGTGCACAACAACTTGCAGCAGCAATGTATTCTGCCTCAGTGGATGACAGGGACACGCAGGTTTGCTTCTTGCTAGCCCAAGACACCAGACAACCACCAAGGAAGGCGCATTGTCCACTGGTGCTCTTTCTATCTGTTTTATAACCTGCGTGGTCAGAGTCAGAATAAGCCCACAAGAACTCTTGGTTACCTCTGGGATACCAAAGACCAAGTTCTTGTGTTCCCTCAAGGTATCTCAGAATACGTTTAACACATGTTAAATGTGATTCCTTGGGGTTGGCTTGAAACCTAGCACACATGCCTACACTGAGTTGAATGTCAGGCCTGCTGGCTGTTAAGTATAAGAGGGAACCTATCATTCCCCTGTACATGGGCAGGCTGACAGTTTTACCCTTTGCGTCAGCGTCAAGTGCGGCGGAGGTGCTCATAGGAGTGTCATACTCCTTGCATTCATCCATCCCAAACTTTTTGAGTAGTTCTCTGCAGTACTTGGTTTGGGAGATGAAAATTCCGTTCTTCTTTTGTCTAATTTGCAGGCCTAGGAAGAACGTTAGTTCTCCCATCATTGACATCTCAAATTCACCCTGCATAGTCTTAGAAAAATCTTCACAAAGTTTTTCGTTAGTTGCCCCAAATATAATATCATCAACATAAATTTGGACAATTAGCATATCTCTTTCTTTGTGAAGGATAAACAGTGTATTATCTAATTTGCCTCTTGAGAAACCCTTGCCCAGCAAAAAGCTGCTAAGTCTCTCATACCAAGCTCGAGGGGCTTGTTTCAGGCCATATAATGCTTTCTTTAATCTATACACATGTTTGGGGTTCTTATGGTTTTCAAAGCCAGGAGGTTGTTCTACATATACCTCTTCTTTAATATAACCATTAAGAAATGCACTCTTTACATCCATTTGATATAATCTGAAACCTTTCATGGATGCAAAGGCTAGAAGAATCCTTATTGCCTCAAGTCTAGCGACTGGTGCAAAAGTTTCTTCATAGTCAATGCCTTCTTCTTGGTTGTATCCTTTAGCTACCAGTCTGGCTTTGTTTCTAGTGATTTGACCTGTCTCATCCAGTTTGTTTTTAAAGACCCACTTGGTCCCTACTATGGATTGATGAGACGGCCTTGGGACTAATTCCCACACTTGACTTCTTTCAAATTGATTCAGCTCTTCCTGCATGGCAATAATCCAGTCGCAGTCCTCAAGAGCTTGTTCAACTGAAGTTGGTTCGATTTGAGATAGGAATGCTCCAAACTCAACTTCATTTTGAACTTGTCTTCTAGTTCTGACACCAGAAGAAACATCACCAAGCACTTGATCAAGAGGATGATCCCTGTGATGTCTCCTAGCTATTGGCAGCTGTGCCTCCTCAGGCATGGGTTGCCTACTAGGTACATCACTGGGTTCACCTTCTTCTTTGGGATAGCTTGTTGTTGTTTCTTTTGGTGGTGACGAAGATGATGGAAGATTTGGCAGATTAAGTGCTTCATCATCTTCTGTGGATTGTCCCCATGTAGGAGTTTCATCAAATACAACATGCATGGACTCTTCTACAGTTTTAGTTCTCATGTTGTATATCCTATATGCTTTGCTCCTAAGGGAATATCCTATGAATATACCTACATCAGCCTTTGGATCAAACTTACCCAAATTTACCTTCCCATTGTTATGCACGTAGCATTTTGATCCGAATATTCTGAGATGGCTGATGTTGGGCTTCCTTCCTTTATATAGCTCGTATGGAGTCTTATCCAAGCCCTTGCGAATATAAGCTCTGTTGGAGATATAGCAAGCAGTGCTCATAGCGTCCGCCCAGAACACTTGAGAGACTTCTTTCTCGTTCAGCATGCTTCTAGCCATCTCCGTCAGAACCCTGTTCTTTCTTTCGACTACTCCATTTTGTTGAGGAGTCCTCGGAGCTGAGAAGTTATGTTCAATGCCGTTTTGCTCACATAGCTCAGAGAAGCTATGGTTCTCAAACTCTCCTCCATGGTCTGTCCTTATGGCTGTGATTTTGAGATCCTTCTCATTCTGCACTTTCTTAGCCAGGACAACAAAAGCATCAAAAGCATCTTGCTTGGAGGCAAGAAACAAAGTCCACGTGAACCTCGAATAGTCATCCACCACCACTAAAGCATATAGGTTTCCACCCAAGCTTTTTACTCTTGCTGGCCCAACCAAATCCATGTGGATTAGTTCCAAGGGCCTGCTGGTGGAGACTCTCTTCTTGGTTTTAAACGAGGATTTTGTTTGCTTTCCTCGTTGGCAGGATTCACAGATAAAATCATGCTTAACCTTAAAAGGGGGAATACCTACAGCTAGCTCCTTTTTAATTAACATGTCCAATTGAGTAAAGTTAACGTGAGCTAGTCTCTTATGCCAAAGCCAGCTATTCTCGTCACTAGATATTAGACATTTTTCTTCTAGCTGTTGACATAAATCTAAGGTATATAGATTCCCATTTCTAATTGCCTTAATTTTGCATTTTAAGTTGGCCTTATCTATATTCAGATCCTGCTTATCAACTATTAAGCACTCATTTGAATCAAATATTACCCAGTTACCTTTGTCCGTGCTTTGACTTACGCTTAGCAGGTTGTGACAGAGACCGTCCACTAGATATACATCTTTGACTGGTCCGACTTCTCCAACTCCAGTGATCTTGCCACTTTGATTTCCTCCAAAGGTCACTGTGGCTCCATCTTTGATCACCAGAGATTTGAACTTGTCTCTGTCTCCAGTCATATGTCTCGAGCATCCGCTATCGATGTACCATTTTTTGTTCTTGGATGCCTTGAGACACACCTGAAACAATCAAGCAATTTTAGGTACCCAACTTCTCTTGGGTCCTTTGTCATTAGTGTCTAGGACCCTTGGCCTAGCTTTGGGCTTATCCTTGTGCCTATAGACATTTGGAGCCTTTGGCCTAGTCTTGGCTCTGGACTCTCGGGTTCTCCCAGTGGGATGATTCCAGGCTTGGGATCCTTGTCCTCTCTTGATTTCCTTTGCAGGTGGAGGATCCTTTGTAGCCCTGGTTCCTTTAGGGACCCACTTGTAAGAGCTGTTAGCTCCATGCTTTTTAGCATTACAGGTGGACATCGAGTGTCCTTTCCTGTTGCAGTAATTACAGAAGCTAAAAGGTGAGGAGCTATGACTGGTGGCTTTATGGAAGAACTTTAAGTAAGGCTTTACTTTTGGTTCTTCCCACGTTTTCTTCCTGGGGGTATATCCCAAGCCAGTCCTATCTCTATATGCCCTTTGGTTCATTAAAAGTATATTCAGCATTTCTGAACCATTGGTGAATTTCTGCAGGGCATTTTGCAGTTTATTATTTTCTTCTGAGATTTTGCTGCAATTTGGACAGCTCTCAGGTGTTGGGATGTTGGGTTCTGCTTGGGGAGAACCCTGTCCATCCACCATTGGAGATCTTCTAGCTTCCGCTAGTTCCTCACTGAGTGAGTCCACCTTGGACTCAAGTGACTCCTTTTTGGTCTTCAAGAATTTATAGGCTTTACATAGTTTAGAGAATTCTTCATGAATCTCATTGTAAGCCTCTTGTAGTTCAGGAAGAGTTACCTCATGTTCTTCGTTGGTGAGGTCAAGATCTGAAGATGCTTCATCATCCTCTTCTCTAGCTACCAGGCAGAGGTTGGCAACTTCTTCATCATCACTTGCTTCCTCATCTGAGCTGTTAACCCAAATAGAGGAGACAAGAGCCTTTCTTTTATCCTTGCCTTTGGACCTCTGCAGGCTGGGACACTCAGCCTTGAAGTGACCAGGCTTATTGCATTCAAAGCACACAGGGACCTTCTCTTTCTTGTATCCCCTCTTCTGGCTGGTGTCACCTTTCTGATAGCCTTCCTTCTTCCTGAGGAATTTCCTGAACTTCCTCACCATCAGGGCCATCTCCTCATCGTCCATCTCATCGTCGTCATCCTCATCATTGTCCTTGATCTCTTTGCTGGGAGCAACGAGAGCAAGGTTCTTACTCTTGGTTGATGTTTGAGGAGCTCTCATAGCCAGCAAGGTAGGCTCATATTCAGCAAGGGAGCCAAAAAGAGCGGTGACGGAGCTGGTTGATTCTCCTTGCACTTCTTGCAGAATAGTTACCTTGGTGATCCAGTCACCCTTCAAGATTTTCAGAATCTTGCTCACCTGCTCTCTTTCAGGAATATCCTTACCAAGCGAGGCTAGATTATTGATGAGATGGGTGAATCTGAGCTCTAGATCTCTGATAGGCTCGGTGGGGCTTAGCATGGCGAATTTGTGGAATTCTTCCACCAGCATCTCAACACGTCTTGCTTTAACTCCCCTGGTTCCGGAGTGTGCAGCCTCAAGAGCCTCCCACATATCCTTTGCATTTTTGTGGTGGCTGATCCTGTGAAACTCTTTGTAGCTGAGAGCACACTGGATGTAGTGCATAGCCCTATGGTTAAGTTGGACTAGAGCATAGTCCTCAGCAGTATATCTGGATTTTGCCTTAGCAAATCCATCCTCATCTAAGGGAGTTTGATCTCCATGTTCGATCACGTCCCATAGTCTGATGTCGCTTGACTTGATATAGGTTTCCATTCTGAACTTCCAGAATGTATAGTTGTGCCCATCGAAGCCTGGGGGCTTGTTGGGTTGTACAGCAACATCTGGCAGACCATAATCCGCATCCATTGCTTAGATCTTTGCTTTCCGGATTCGTTGGAATCGAGTGAGAAAGACCCGCTCTGATACCAAATGAACGTAATGGATGCACAAGAGGGGGGGGTGAATTGTGCTTCAAAAATAAATGCTCAAAGTAAACAACACAAGATTTATACTGGTTCGGTCTACCTGACCTACGTCCAGTCCTCAACCACCCAGGCCGAGAGTTTCACTATAACTCAGGTTTTAAATCGGGTTCACCTGAAACCTTACAACCGCAAGTTTTACGGGCTCACTTGCAACCTTACAACAAGTTTTACACTGGCTCACTTGTAACCTATCTAACTGTCTCCCCCTCACACCAAGCAAGGGTTTGAAGTTTACACTTGAAGACTTTTCTGACTAAGTTCTCTTACAGAACAAATGATGTTACACACTTAAGTTCAATAAATGCTCTTTTAACAGAAAGAGACTTAACTACTGTGAGTACAGAATAAGTAGGTGAAAAATCACTCAAAGTGTTAAATGCTCTTTGCTTTTCTGGGCAGCTTGAATGAATAAAGATTTTCTCGCTCAAGAATATTTGAAGATGATTAACTACTTCATAAATGAAGTTGAGCTTCCTTATATAGTCTTCAAGCATTTTGAACTCTTGGTAGGTGGGCTAGCCGTTTGAATATGTCCGTTTTTCCCTTGTTACCGTTCGCCCATTTAATGCTTCATCAATGCATAGCAGGGTTGACTTGCTTTATCTCTGAAAAGTAGTCCTGACACCTCTGCTCTGACATGAGCATTCTGACACTGCATCTCTTTGAACGTTCAGACATTCTTTTTGCTTGCGGAAGTAACTTCTCATCCGGAAGCAACCTTACTGAGTGTGCTGCACTTGGACGTTAGTTTAGCAATATAATCATATAGTCTCATGCAGTGGGGGGTTTCCTAAGCCTAAGGTGTATCCGGAAGCACTTCTTCATCCGGAAGTAATTTTACTCGATGAGGGATCTAGTTCAATATGACTTGCTCTCGCTTAGTCTATTTAATTCCACCACTCAGCGCTAGTCACTGAGCTATCGAAAGCACTTTTACTTGACGTGGTGAATTCACTGACGCTTAGGGTGAAATCTATTTATCAGTCTGCGCCAGTCAAGATTTAACAGGAAGCAACTTCACTTGATGTTGCATTTCCGCTGACGCTCGGGGTTATATCTAGTCTATCAACCTGCGCCAGTCTAAATCTAACAGGAAGTGCTTTCACTTGGCGAAGTAGACTTTCTGACGCTTGGGGTAATATCTATTCTATTGCTCTGCGCCAGTCTAAGTCTAATAGGAAGCGCTTCCACTTGGGGAAGTAGACTCACTGACGCTTGGGGTAAAATCTATTCTATCGCTCTGCGCCAGTCTAAGTCTAACAGGAAGCAACTTCGCTTCCGATTGAACCATAGCTTAGTCTTAAGGTTTGTGCACCTATTGTTCATGGACTAAGTTGAATCCCTAGTGATTTACTTGCTGACGCTGGGGGATGAAAGCATTCATCCGCATGCGCAAGTCCTTATCTAACCGGAAGTAAATCTTCATCCGGAAGCACTCTTACTTGGGATCCTAAGTTATCCTATTGCTTCCTAGGCACTTGGTCTAATCCTTTATATTTTAGTCTTCATCAAAACTTAAGATTCTAACATTTACATCCATTTGATATAATCTAAAACCTTTCATGGATGCAAAGGCTAGAAGAATTCTTATTGCTTCGAGTCTAGCAACTGGAGCAAAAGTTTCTTCATAGTCAATGCCTTCTTCTTGGTTATATCCTTTGGCTACTAGTCTGGCTTTGTTTCTTGTGATTTGACCTGTCTCATCTAGCTTGTTTTTGAAGACCCACTTGGTCCCTACTATGGATTGATGAGACGGCCTTGGGACTAGTTCCCAAACTTGACTTCTCTCAAATTGATTTAGCTCTTCCTGCATGGCAATAATCCAGTCGCAGTCCTCAAGAGCTTGTTCAACTGAAGTTGGTTCAATTTGAGATAGGAATGCTCCAAACTCAACTTCATTTTGAACTTGTCTTCTAGTTCTGACACCAGAAGAAACATCACCAAGCACTTGATCAAGAGGATGATCCCTGTGATGTCTCCTAGCTATTGGCGCCTGTGCCTCCTCAGGCACGGGTTGCACTCCAGGTTCATCACTGGGTTCATCTTCTTCTTTGGGATTGCTTGTTGGTGTTTCTTTTGGTGGTGAGGAAGATGATGGTAGTTTTGGAAGATTAAGTATTCCATCATCCTCTGTGGATTGTCCCCATGTAGGAGTTTCATCAAATACAACATGCATGGATTCTTCTACAGTTTTAGTTTTCATGTTGTATATTCTATATGCTTTACTCCTAAGGGAATATCCTATGAATATACCTACAAGCCTTTGGATCAAACTTACCCAAATTTACCTTTCCATTATTATGCACATAGCATTTTGATCCAAATATTCTGAGGTGGCTGATGTTGGGCTTCCTCCCTTTGTATAGCTCGTATGGAGTCTTGTCCAAGCCCTTACGAACATAGGTTCTGTTGGAGATATAGCAAGCAGTGCTCATAGCGTCCGCCCAGAACACTTGAGAAACCTCTTTCTCATTGAGCATGCTTCTCGCCATCTCCGTCAGAACTCTGTTCTTCCTTTCTACCACTCCATTTTGTTGAGGAGTCCTCGGAGCTGAGAAGTTATGTTCAATGCCGTTTTGCTCACATAGCTCAGAGAAGCTATGGTTCTCAAACTCTCCTCCATGGTCTGTCCTTATGGCTGTGATTTTGAGCTCTCTCTCATTCTGCACTTTCTTAGCCAGGACAATAAAAGCATCAAAAGCATCTTGCTTAGAGGCAAGAAACATAGTCCAAGTGAACCTTGAATAGTCATCCACCACTACTAGAGCATACAGGTTTCCAGCCAAGCTCTTTACTCTCGCTGGCCCAACCAAATCCATGTGAATTAGTTCCAAGGGCCTGCTGGTGGAGACTCTCTTCTTGGTTTTAAACGAGGACTTTGTTTGCTTCCCTCGTTGGCAGGATTCACAAATAAAATCATGCTTAACTTTAAAAGAGGGAATACCTATAGCTAGCTCATTTTTAATTAGCATATCCAGTTGAGTAAAATTGACATGAGCTAACCTCTTATGCCAAAGCCAACTATTCTCGTCACT
The DNA here is from genome assembly GCA_029929735.1 of Mimosa pudica. NCBI lineage: Eukaryota > Viridiplantae > Streptophyta > Magnoliopsida > Fabales > Fabaceae > Mimosa > Mimosa pudica. Next base: position 250,518 of record JAKELP010000003.1, read on the forward strand.
AGATATTAAACATTTTTCTTCTAGCTGTTGACATAAGTCTAAAGTATATTGGTTCCCATTTCTGTTTGCCTTAAGCTTGCATTTTAAGTTGGCCTTATCTATACTCAGATCCTGCTTATCAACTATTATGCACTCATTTGAATCAAATATTACCCAATTTCCTTTGTTCGTGCTCTGGCTCACGCTCAGCAGGTTGTGACAGAGACCGTCCACTAGATAGACATCTTTGACTGGTCCAACTTCTCCAACTCCAGTGATCTTACCACTTTGATTTCCTCCAAAGGTCACTGTGGCTCCATCTTTGATCACCAGAGATTTGAACTTGTCTCTGTCTCCAGTCATATGTCTCGAGCATCCGCTATCGATGTACCATTTTCTGTTCTTGGATGCCTTGAGACACACCTGAAATAATCAAGCAACCTTAGGTACCCAACCTTTCTTGGGTCCTTTGTCATTAGTATTTAGTGCCCTTGGTCTAGTATTAGTCTTAACCTTGGGCTTATGATCATTTGGAGCCTCTGGCCTAGTGTTGGCTCTAGGCTCTTGGGTTTTCCCTGTGGAATGATTCCAGGCTCGGGATCCTTGTCCTCTCTTGGTTTCCTTTGCAGGTGGAGGATCCTTTGCAGCCTTGGTTCCTTTAGGGACCCATTTGTAAGAGCTACTAGCTCCATGCTTCTTGGCATTACAGGTGGACGTGGAGTGTCCTTTCCTGTTGCAGTAGTTACAGAAGCTAAAAGGTGAGGAGCTATGACTAGTGGCTTTATGGAAGAACTTTAAGTAGGGCTTTACTTTTGGTTCTACCCACTTTTTCCCTCTAGGGGTATATCATAAGCCAGTTCTATCCCTATATGCCCTTTGATTCATTAAGATTATATTTAACATTTCTGAACCATTGGTGAACTTCTGCAGGGCATTTTGCAGCTTGTCATTTTCAGCTGAGATTTTGCTGCAATTAGGGCAGCTCTCAAGTGTTGGGGTGCTGGGTTCTACTTGGGGAGAACCCTGGCCATCCACTACCGGAAGCCTTCTAGCTTCCGCTAGTTCCTCACTTAGTGAGTCCACCTTGGACTCAAGTGATTCCTTTTTGGTTTTCAACACTTTATAGGCTTTACATAGTCTAGAGAATTCTTCATGAACCTCATTGTAAGCCTCTTGTAGTTCAGAAAGAGTTACCTCATGATCTTCGTTGGTGAGGTCAAGATCTGAAGATGCTTCTTCATCATCTTCTCTAGCTACCAGGCAGAGGTTGGCAACTTTTCTTCATCACTTGCTTCCTCATCTGAGCTGTTTACCCAAATGGAGGAGACAAGGGCCTTTCTTTTGTCTTTGCCTTTTGACCTCTGCAGGCTGGGACACTCAGCCTTGAAGTGACCAGGCTTCTTGCATTCAAAGCACACAGGGACCTTTTCTTTCTTGTATCCCTTCTTCTGGCTGGAGTCACCTCTCTGATAGCCTCCTTTCTTTCTGAAGAATTTCCTGAATTTCCTCACCATCATAGCCATCTCTTCATCGTCCATTTCCTCCTCATCATCCTCATCATCATCATTGATCTCCTTGCTGGGAGCAACGAGAGCAAGGTTCTTGTTCTTGGATGAGGCTTGAAGAGCTCTCATAGCCAGCAAGGTAGGCTCATATTCAGCAAGAGAGCCAAATAGTGCGGTGATAGAGCTGGTTGATTCTCCTTGCACTTCTTGCAAGATAGTTACTTTGGTGATCCAGTCACCCTTCAAGATCTTTAGGATCTTGCTTACTTGCTCTCTTTCAGGAATATCCTTACCCAGCGAGGCCAAATTGTTGATGAGATGGGTGAACCTGAGCTCCAGCTCTCTGATGGGCTCGGTGGGACTTAACATGGCGAACTTGTGAAATTCTTCCACCAGCATCTCAACACGTCTCGCTTTTACTCCCCTGGTTCCAGAGTGAGCAGCCTCAAGAGCCTCCCACATATCTTTAGCATTTTTGTGGTGGCTGATCCTGTGAAACTCTTTGGGGCTGAGAGCACACTGGATGTAGTGCATGGCCCGATGGTTCAGTTGGACTAGGGCATAGTCCTCAGGAGTGTATCTGGCTCTCACTTTAGCAAATCCATCCTCATCTAGTGGAGTTTGATCCCCTCGTTCTATTACGTCCCAGAGTCTTATGTCACTTGACTTGATATAAGTCTCCATTCTGAACTTCCAGAATGGATAGTTGTACCCATCGAAGCCTGGGGGCTTGTTGGGTTGAACAGAGACATCTGGTAGAGAATAGTCTGTATCCATTACTAGATCTTTGCTTTCTGATTCGTTGGAATCGAGTGAGAAAGACCCGCTCTGATACCAAATGAAAGTAATGGATGCACAAGAGGGGGGGTGAATTGTGCTTCAAAAATAACGCTCGAATGAAACAACACAAGAGTTATACTGGTTCGGTCTACCTGACCTACGTCCAGTCCTCAACCACCCAGGCCGAGTTCTACTATATCTCAGGTTTTAAATCGGGTTCACCTGAAACCTTACAACCGCAAGTTTTGCACGGGATCACTTGCAACCTTACAACTACAAGTTTTACGCAGGCTCACTTGTAACCTTTCTAACTAGCTCCCCCTCACACCAAGCAAGGGGTTAACCTTTACACTTAAAGGATTTTTCTGACTAAGTTCTCTTCAAAGAATGGATGGTGTTACACACTTAAGTACAATAAATGCTCTTATAACAGAAAGAGACTTAACAACAAAGAGTACAGAATATGTAGATGAAAAGAATCACTCAATGTGTTAAATGCTCTTTACTTTTCTGGGCAGCTTTGAATGCTTGAAGGTGTTCTTAGTTTTCTCGCTTTAACTTCTCTCAAGAATATTCAAAGATAATTGATTACTTCATAAATGAAGTTGAGCTCCCTTATATAGTCTTCAAACATTTTGAACTCTTGGTAGGTGGGCTAGCCGTTTGAATATGGCCGTTTTTCCCATGTTACCGTTTGCCCAATAAATGCTTCATCAATGCATAGCAGGGTTGACTTGCTTTATCTCTGAAAAGTAGTCCTGACACATTTGCTCTGACAAAAGCATTCTGACACTGCACTCTTACTTGGGATCCGCGTGCGCGAGTTCTAGTCTATCTGGAAGTAAATCCACATCCGGTTGCACTCTTACTTGGGATCCTATGTTAACCTATTGCTTTCTAAGTACTTGGCCTATTCTTTCATATTTTAGTCTTCATCAAAACTTAAGATTCTAACACAAAGGTTTGTCGATTTTTTCACCATAACTCGTTTTAGGGTTAAAACAACACAAGTATTTTTTTAATAAATTTTAATCTCATTTTGTGTTTTAGTGTCAAGAATCTCAAGAAAGTGGTACTTTTGGTCAAAAAAGACCAAAAGTTGTCAAATATTTCACCATAACTCGTTTTCAGCCTATGTGCGCGTTTTAGGGTTAAAAACAACACAAGTATTTTTTTTTAATGGATTTTAATCTCATTTTTTTGTTTTAGTGTCAAGAATCTCAAGAAAATGGGTACTTTTGGTAAAAAAAGACCAAAGGTTTGTCGATTATTTCACCATAACTCGTTTTCAGACCATTTGCGCGTTTTAGGGTTAAAAACAACACAAGTATTTTTTTTAAAATAATTTAATCTCGTTTTTGTGTTTTAGTGTCAAGAATCTCAAGAAAGTGGTACTTTTGGTCAAAAAAGACCAAAAGTTTGTCGAATATTTCACCATAACTCGTTTTCAGCACATTTGCGCGTTTTAGGGTTAAAAACAACACAAGTATTTTATAAAAAAATTTTAATCTCGTTTTTGTGTTTTAGTGTCAAGAATATCAAGAAAGTGGTACTTTTGGTCAAAAAGACCAAAGCTTTGTCGATTTTTTCACCATAACTCGTTTTCAGACAATTTGCTCGTTTTAGGGTTAAAAACAACAGAAGTATTTTTTTAATAAATTTTAATCTCGTTTTTGTGTTTTAGTGTCAAGAATCTCAAGAAAGTGGTACTTTTGGTCAAATTAGACTAGAAGTTTGTCGATTATTTCACCAGAACTCGTTTTCAGCCCATTTGTGCGTTTTAGGGTTAAAAATAACACAACTATTTTTTTTAAAAAAATTTAATCTCGTTTTTGTGTTTTAGTGTCAAGAATCTCAACAAAGTGGTACTTTTGGTCAAAAAAGAACAAAAGTTTGTCGACTATTTCACCATAACTCGTTTTCAGCCCATTTACGCGTTTTAAGGTTAAAAACAACACAAGTATTTTTTTAAATTGATTTTAATCTCATTTTTTTGTTTTAGTGTCAAGAATCTCAAGAAAATGGTACTTTTGGTCAAAAAAGACCAAAGGTTAGTCGATTATTTCACCATAACTCGTTTTCAGACCATTTGCGAGTTTTAGGGTTAAAAACAACACAAGTATTTTTTTTAAAATAATTTAATCTCGTTTTTGTGTTTTAGTGTCAAGAATCTCAACAAAGTGGTACTTTTGGTCAAAAAAGACCAAAAGTTTGTCGAATATTTCACCATAACTCGTTTTCAGCCCATTTACGCGTTTAAGGTTAAAAACAACACAAGTATTTTTTTAAATTGATTTTAATCTCATTTTTTTGTTTTAGTGTCAAGAATCTCAAGAAAATGGTACTTTTGGTCAAAAAAGACCAAAGGTTAGTCGATTATTTCACCATAACTCGTTTTCAGACCATTTGCGAGTTTTAGGGTTAAAAACAACACAAGTATTTTTTTTAAAATAATTTAATCTCGTTTTTGTGTTTTAGTGTCAAGAATCTCAAGAAAGTGGTACTTTTGGTCAAAAAAGACCAAAAGTTGTCGAATATTTCACCATAACTCGTTTTCAGCCCATGTGTGCGTTTTAGGGTTAAAAACAACACAAATATTTTTTTAATGGATTTTAATCTCCTTTTTTTGTTTTAGTGTCAATAATCTCAAGAAAATGGTACTTTTGGTCAAAAAAGACCAAAGGTTTGTTGAATATTTCACCATAACTCGTTTTCAGCACATTTGCGCGTTTTAGGTTTAAAAACAACACAAGTATTTTTTTAAAATAATTTTAATCTCGTTTTTGTGTTTTAGTGTCAAGAATATCAAGAAAGTGGTACTTTGGTCAAAAAAGACCAAAGCTTTGTCGATTTTTTCACCATAACTCGTTTTCAGACAATTTGCTCGTTTTAGGGTTAAAAACAACAGAAGTATTTTTTTAATAAATTTTAATCTCGTTTTTTGTGTTTTAGTGTCAAGAATCTCAAGAAAGTGGTACTTTTGGTCAAATTAGACTAGAAGTTTGTCGATTATTTCACCAGAACTCGTTTTCAGCCCATTTGTGCGTTTTAGGGTTAAAAATAACACAACTATTTTTTTAAAAAAATTTAATCTCGTTTTTGTGTTTTAGTGTCAAGAATCTCAACAAAGTGGTACTTTTGGTCAAAAAAGAACAAAAGTTTGTCGACTATTTCACCATAACTCGTTTTCAGCCCATTTACGCGTTTTAAGGTTAAAAACAACACAAGTATTTTTTTTAAATTGATTTTAATCTCATTTTTTGTTTTAGTGTCAAGAATCTCAAGAAAATGGTACTTTTGGTCAAAAAAGACCAAAGGTTAGTCGATTATTTCACCATAACTCGTTTTCAGACCATTTGCGAGTTTTAGGGTTAAAAACAACACAAGTATTTTTTTTAAAATAATTTAATCTCGTTTTTGTGTTTTAGTGTCAAGAATCTCAACAAAGTGGTACTTTTGGTCAAAAAAGACCAAAAGTTTGTCGAATATTTCACCATAACTCGTTTTCAGCCCATTTACGCGTTTTAAGGTTAAAAACAACACAAGTATTTTTTTAAATTGATTTTAATCTCATTTTTTGTTTTAGTGTCAAGAATCTCAAGAAAATGGTACTTTTGGTCAAAAAAGACCAAAGGTTAGTCGATTATTTCACCATAACTCGTTTTCAGACCATTTGCGAGTTTTAGGGTTAAAAACAACACAAGTATTTTTTTTAAAATAATTTAATCTCGTTTTTGTGTTTTAGTGTCAAGAATCTCAAGAAAGTGGTACTTTTGGTCAAAAAAGACCAAAAGTTGTCGAATATTTCACCATAACTCGTTTTCAGCCCATGTGTGCGTTTTAGGGTTAAAAACAACACAAATATTTTTTTAATGGATTTTAATCTCCTTTTTTTGTTTTAGTGTCAATAATCTCAAGAAAATGGTACTTTTGGTCAAAAAAGACCAAAGGTTTGTTGAATATTTCACCATAACTCGTTTTCAGCACATTTGCGCGTTTTAGGTTTAAAAACAACACAAGTATTTTTTTAAAATAATTTTAATCTCGTTTTTGTGTTTTAGTGTCAAGAATATCAAGAAAGTGGTACTTTTGGTCAAAAAAGACCAAAGGTGTGTCGATTTTTTCACCATAACTCGTTTTCAGACAATTTGCTCGTTTTAGGGTTAAAAACAACAGAAGTATTTTTTAATAAATTTTAATCTCGTTTTTGTGTTTTAGTGTCAAGAATCTCAAGAAAGTGGTACTTTTGGTCAAATTAGACCAGAAGTTTGTCGATTATTTCACCAGAACTCGTTTTCAGCCCATTTGTGCGTTTTAGGGTTAAAAATAACACAACTATTTTTTTTAAAAAAATTTAATCTCGTTTTTGTGTTTTAGTGTCAAGAATCTCAACAAAGTGGTACTTTTGGTCAAAAAAGACCAAAAATTTGTCGACTATTTCACCATAACTCGTTTTCAGCCCATTTACGCGTTTTAAGGTTAAAAACAACACAAGTATTTTTTTAAATTGATTTTAATCTCATTTTTTTGTTTTAGTGTCAAGAATCTCAAGAAAATGGTACTTTTGGTCAAAAAGACCAAGGTTAGTCGATTATTTCACCATAACTCGTTTTCAGACCATTTGCGAGTTTTAGGGTTAAAAACAACACAAGTATTTTTTTAATAAATTTTAATCTCGTTTTTGTGTTTTAGTGTCAAGAATCTCAAGAAAGTGGTACTTTTGGTCAAAAAAGACCAAAAGTTGTCGAATATTTCACCATAACTCGTTTTCAGCCCATGTGTGCGTTTTAGGGTTAAAAACAACACAAATATTTTTTTAATGGATTTTAATCTCCTTTTTTTGTTTTAGTGTCAATAATCTCAAGAAAATGGTACTTTTGGTCAAAAAAGACCAAAGGTTTGTTGAATATTTCACCATAACTCGTTTTCAGCACATTTGCGCGTTTTAGGGTTAAAAACAATACAAGTATTTTATGAAAAAGATTTTAATCTCGTCTTTGTGTTTTAGTGTCAAGAATATCAAGAAAGTGGTACTTTTGGTGAAAAAAGACCAAAGGTTTGTCGTTTTTTTCACCATAACTCGTTTTCAGACAATTTGCACGTTTTAGGGTTAAAAACAATACTGATTAGACCAAATTTCATACCTTTAAGCATGTGCATTTGAGCTTAATTAGTATGGTTTATTTGTTATATTTGATCATTATTGATACATTTTCATGCACATGCTTATGTATAAATATTTGAAGAATAATAGCCTTATTATTTGCATTTTATGGAACTAAGGGTATTTTGGTCATTTTGACTATGAGATATGTTTTTCATGTAGGGGGGTCCCAAGTGGGCCCCACACACCCTTGGTGGAGTTTCAGTGGAGATAACTTGGCAAGAAAGAAGGCTAGATAAAGAGTACTCAAAGTTACATCCGGATGCAGGTTCACATCCGGAAGCAAAGTCATATCTGGAAGAGTACTCATATCAGGATGCAAGTTTACATTCGGAAGCAAATTCACATCCGGAAGCTGGGCTACTTGAAGAAGAGAACTTACATCCGGAAGTGGATTTACATCCGGAAGTAAACGTGCTGACGCTGGCGGACAGAGAGCTACATCCGGAAGTGGATTTACATCCGAAAGTAAACGTGCTAGCGCTGGCAGACAGAGAGCTACATCGGAAGTGGATTCTCATCCAGTGGATTTTCATCCGGAAGTAAATGTGCTTGCGCTTGCGACATGAAGTCTTGCATCCGGAAGCTGAAATCCATCAGCCAGCGAGTACATGAGCCAAACTGCACAATGATCAGAAATGTCAACTACTTTTCAGAAGTCTTTGGTGCAGAGTTAATTTAAGGCAAAGTCAGCCCTGCAGCTTTCTAAATGAGGCAAAATTGGCGCCAAGGTCAAATTCAAGTCTGGAGGGCTCATTAAGGGTAAAAAGGGCAGAACAATCACTTGAGGAAAAAGGAGGAACCTTTGGAATTGCATGGAGATGAGATCTAGTCCACATTCATCCTAACCTTTACCAAATACCAAAACTACCCTTTGGGCGATAATCCCAAAGTTACTCACCACTATAAAACCCCAAACATAACTAACATCTGGGATATCTCTTCTCACTTCACTTTCATTTTCTCTCTCCTCTAACAAACTCTCTCAAATTCATCTTCATCTTCTTCACCTCCGCCATGGCCATTTCACCTCGCAAATCCTCCGATCTTTCCATCTCCATGCGCGGCTAAGCGTTCTTCTCCTTCCTTCAAGTCCAGATTTGTGTTCGAGCTTCAAGAAACTGGTACTTTTGGTTAAAAAAGACCAGAAGTTTGTCGATTATTTCACCATAACTCGTTTTCAGCCCATTTGCGCGTTTTAGGGTTAAAAACAACACAAGTATTTTTTTAATAAATTTTAATCTTGTTTTTGTGTTTTAGTGTCAAGAATCTCAAGAAAGTGTTACTTTTGGTCAAAAAAGACCACAAGTTTGTCGATTATGTCACCATAACTCGTTTTCAGCCCATTTGCGAGTTTTAGGGTTAAAAACAACACAAGTATTTTTTAATAAATTTTAATCTCGTTTTTGTGTTTTAGTGTCAAGAATCTCAAGAAAGTGGTACTTTTGGTCAAAAAAGACCAAAAGTTGTCGAATACTTCACCATAACTCGTTTTCAGCCCATGTGTGTGTTTTAGGGTTAAAAACAACACAAATATTTTTTTAATGGATTTTAATCTCCTTTTTTTGTTTTAGTGTCAATAATATCAAGAAAATGGTACTTTTGATCAAAAAAGACCAAAGGTTTGTTGAATATTTCACCATAACTCGTTTTCAGCACATTTGCGCGTTTTAGGGTTAAAAACAATACAAGTATTTTATGAAAAAGATTTTAATCTCGTCTTTGTGTTTTAGTGTCAAGAATATCAAGAAATTGGTACTTTTGGTGAAAAAAGACCAAGGTTTGTCGTTTTTTTCACCATAACTCGTTTTCAGACAATTTGCGCGTTTTAGGGTTAAAAACAACACAAGTATTTTTTTAATAAATTTTAATCTCGTTTTTGTGTTTTAGTGTCAAGAATCTCAAGAAAGTGGTACTTTTGGTCAAAAAAGACCAAAAGTTTGTCGAATATTTCACCATAACTCGTTTTCAGCACATTTGCGCGTTTTAGGGTTAAAAACAATACAAGTATTTTATGAAAAAGATTTTAATCTCGTCTTTGTGTTTTAGTGTCAAGAATATCAAGAAATTGGTACTTTTGGTGAAAAAAGACCAAAGGTTTGTCGTTTTTTCACCATAACTCGTTTTCAGACAATTGCGCGTTTTAGGGTTAAAAACAACACAAGTATTTTTTTAATAAATTTTAATCTCGTTTTTGTGTTTTAGTGTCAAGAATCTCAAGAAACTGGTACTTTTGGTCAAAAAAGACCAGAAGTTTGTCGATTATTTCACCATAACTCGTTTTCAGACCATTTGCGAGTTTTAGGGTTAAAAACAACACAAGTATTTTTTTTAAAATAATTTAATCTCGTTTTGGTGTTTTAGTGTCAAGAATGTCAAGAAAGTGGTACTTTTGGTCAAAAAAGACCAAAATTTTGTCGAATATTTCACCATAACTCGTTTTCAGCACATTTGCGCGTTTTAGGGTTAAAAACAATACAAGTTATTTATGAAACAATTTTAATCTCGTCTTTGTGTTTTAGTGTCAAGAATATCAAGAAAGTGGTACTTTTGGTCAAAAAAGACCAAAGGTTTGTCGTTTTTCACCATAACTCGTTTTCAGACAATTTGCGCGTTTTTAGGGTTAAAAACAACACAAGTATTTTTTTTAATAAATTTTAATCTCGTTTTTGTGTTTTAGTGTCAAGAATCTCAAGAAACTGGTACTTTTGGTCAAAAAAGACCAGAAGTTTGTCGATTATTTCACCATAACTCGTTTTCAGCCCATTTGCGCGTTTTAGGGGTTAAAAACAACACAAGTATTTTTTTAATAAATTTTAATCTCGTTTTTGTGTTTTAGTGTCAAGAATCTCAAGAAAGTGTTACTTTTGGTCAAAAAAGACCCAAAAGTTTGTGGATTATGTCACCATAACTCGTTTTCAGCCCATTTGCGCGTTTAGGGTTAAAAACAACACAAGTATTTTTTAATAAATTTTAATCTCGTTTTTGTGTTTTAGTGTCAAGAATCTCAGAAAGTGATACTTTTGGTCAAAAAAGACCAAAAGTTGTCGAATATTTCACCATAACTCGTTTTCAGCACATTTGCGCGTTTTAGGGTTAAAAACAACACAAGTATTTTATGAAAAAATTTTTAATCTCGTTTTGTGTTTTAGTGTCAAGAATATCAAGAAAGTGGTACTTTTGGTCAAAAAAGACCAAAGGTTTGTCGATTTTTCACCATAACTCGTTTTCAGACAATTTGCGCGTTTTAGGGTTAAAAAACAACACAAGTATTATTTAATAAATTTTAATCTCTTTTTTGTGTTTTAGTGTCAAGAATCTCAAGAAAGTGATACTTTTGGTCAAAAAAGACCAAAAGTTGTCGAATATTTCACCATAAATCGTTTCAGCCCATGTGTGTGTTTTAGGGTTAAAACAACACAAAATATTTTTTAATGGATTTAATCTCCTTTTTTTGTTTTAGTGTCAATAATCTCAAGAAAATGGTACTTTTATCAAAAAAGACCAAAGGTTTGTTGAATATATTCACCATAAATCGTTTTCAGCACATTTGCGCGTTTTAGGGTTAAAAACAATACAAGTATTTTATGAAAAAGTTTTTAATCTCGTCTTTGTGTTATAGTGTCAAGAATATCAAGAAATTGGTACTTTTGGTGAAAAAAAGACCAAAGGTTTGTCGTTTTTTTCACCATAACTCGTTTTCAGACAATTTGCGCGTTTTGGGTTAAAAACAACACAAGTATTTTTTTAATAAATTTTATCTCGTTTTGTGTTTTAGTGTCAAGAATCTCAAGAAAGTGGTACTTTTGGTCAAAAAAGACCAAAAGTTTGTCGAATATTTCATCATAACTCGTTTTCAGCACATTTGCGCGTTTTAGGGTTAAAAACAATACAAGTATTTTATGAAAAAAGATTTTAATCTCGTCTTTTTGTTTTAGTGTCAAGAATATCAAGAAATTGGTAATTTTGGTGAAAAAAGACCAAAGGTTTGTCGTTTTTTTCACCATAACTCGTTCAGACAATTTGCGCGTTTTAGGGTTAAAAACAACACAAGTATTTTTTTAATAAATTTTAATCTCGTTTTTGTGTTTTAGTGTCAAGAATCTCAAGAAACTGGTACTTTTGGTCAAAAAAAGACCAGAAGTTTGTCGATTATTTCACCATAACTCGTTTTCAGCCCATTCGCGCGTTTTAAGGGTTAAAACAACACAAGTATTTTTTTTAATAAATTTAATCTCGTTTTTGTGTTTTAGTGTCAAGAATCTCAAGAAAAGTGGTACTTTTGGTCAAAAAAGACAAAAGTTGTCGAATATTTCACCATAACTCGTTTTCTGCACTTGGTTAAAAAAAGACCAGAAGTTGTCGAATATTTCACCATAACTCATTTTCAGCACATTTGCGCGTTTTAAGGTTAAAAACAACACAAGTATTTTTTTAAAAAAAATTAATCTCGTTTTTGTGTTTTAGTTTCAAGAATATCAAGAAAGTACTACTTTGGTCAAAAAAGACCAAAGGTTTGTCGATTTTTTTCACCATAACTCGTTTTCAGACAATTTGCCCGTTTTAGGGTTAAAAACAACTCAAGTATTTTTTTTAATAAATTTTAATCTCGTTTTTGTGTTTTAGTGTCAAGAATCTGAAGAAAGTGATACTTTTGGTCAAAAAAGACCAGAAGTTTGTTCGATTATTTCACCATAACTCGTTTTCAGCCCATTGCGCGTTTTAGGGTTAAAAATAACACAACTATTTTTGTTTTAAAAAAATTTAATCTCGTTTTTGTGTTTTAGTGTCAAGAATCTCAAACAAAGTGGTACTTTTTGGTCAAAAAAGACCAAAAGTTTGGCGATTTTTTCACCATAACTCGTTTTCAGACAATTTGCCCGTTTTAGGTTA